>DWQX01001440.1:0-28065 GCA_018245475.1 Pharmacophagus antenor | reverse complement strand
TAGAGCACTAACTTTTGGAGTTTTTTTCAATATTGTAATTTTTTCAAGGTGGTCTCAAACTTTTGGCCGGCAGTGTATATCTCATAAATATAACAGTTTCTACATGCTTCATAAATTTCTAGTCTTTAGACAGAATGCAAAATAAATTAGAATAGAATTTATTGAAAATCCTAAGGAATTTACACTATGAAAGTAATACTAGAAAGTATTATAGAAAGTAATAATATAGATCTTCTGGTCATTTTTGGAGACAATTTCTTCTAGAAAGTAGACAGAAGTACTTTTTATATGTATAGTCTAGTATCTTATGTGAGTTCAATACACTTTTAACTATGTAATATCTAAATTTTGTGACTAGTATACTGCTCTCCCCCACAAAACTTATAAATAAAACTTACCATAATCATTTCATTTTTCCCGTACTCTTTTTCTGCAGTGTTAATAGACTCATCATCAAGATATCCTTTAGACTCTAAGTACTCTTCATATGTTTTGTTAACTGGAAATTTTATTGTATGAAACCTTTTCTTGTCCCAGTCATAAATATATTTACTTTTTTGAAATATAAACCATACATCAGGCTTGATGCCGCCTTTTTTGGTAGACTGAAAATAAAAAAGTTAAATTAAATTGAAAGGCAAGTATTAACAACTTTAGCTATGATCAACTTACTTTAGTATGATGGAGTCTTACTAATTCTGAAAATCCATTATTAGATGTTGGCACCACCTTAACAATTTCAGCTTGTATTGGATCTTTTACCTTAAAAGGGTTTTAAAAACTTAACAATTATATAAAGTTAACACTACTTACATTACATAAATAAGTCACTTACCGCTGAACATGACAGAAAACATTGAATATGAACACTCCAATAACAACACAGACAAATAAGAATTTGTATTATTGCTATTACGGCAACTGTTACAAAACCTGCTTCAAAATTTTCCTCAAAACCATACACAACAACCCAAAAATAAAATACAAGTGGATATATTATCAGGAAAGGGAACACAGTTCCTTGGAGAACGGTTGGCATCGGTTTAAAAAGTTGGGTATATTGAACTAAGTCGTCCAAAGACGACTGCATCTTATTGGAAACCATGTTACTGAAAATCACTATGAAAATATTCACTCACTGTAACTGTAATAACTTGTCTTTTACATTAAACATTTATAAAAAGGGCACACATGTTTTATAAATCTCTTATACAAATCAATTCAAGAAATGGTGTATAATTCGGTTTTACTTAATTTAAAAGTCTTCGACACGATAACATCATCATGTCAGCAAGAGTGACATACAAATTGTCAAAACGTCAATAGAATTTTTGGTTTTAAAAGTGTGACTACTGCGTGCGAGACACGTCATATTTTTATTTTCAATTTAAAAATTTTCTAAAATAATTTAACGTGTGTTAACTTTCTGAATATAATACAATTTGTAACTGTAATATCTATTAATAAAAGAAAAGTTTTCTTAAGAAAATCACTACAGATAGTTGAGCCTGATATAAAATAATGTTTTATAAAATAATTGTTTAATCTTTAATATACGTGAGTGTAACATTTTTGAATTGTAGTGTTTTTTTAACTTAATAATTAAATCATTATTACATGATTTTTAATTTGGAGAGTTTTTTAAACAAAGTAAATATGGTTACATATAAAAAGAATTTGTGTTTAAAGCAAAAGATAATGACCAAAAGCTTTTAGCATACCATATAAGAAGGATTTTAACTACCTTTAAATTCTCGTTATAATTTCTAATTTTGACATAATCACAGACTATGATTTCTGGGCAGCAAAATGTTTATTTCATCATTGTTACATAAAACTAACGTCAAAATTTCGCGCTCAATCTATAAAAAGTTCGATTTAAGTAACTACAAGTTTTATAATTTGTGATTTTGATAAATATGGATTTTAAAATAAAAAGAAAATCAATGAGATCAGTACATAACAACAATCTCCTAGAAATATATTCGCATGACCTTCAAATGTATAAAATCCCTCCAACAGAAAATGTTACATTAAAAGAATTTGAAACTTTGGCTTTAGAAAGACTTAATTTACTACGGTCTTTAGCTACTGCAACTACTCTGAAAGGTTTAAGGATTTATTCAAACGAATGGAAAGACTATATTATAAGCGAATTAAGATCCCAAGGCTTAAAATATTATGCTAACTTATGCGATATATCAGGTTATGGAACAAATGAGACAGACATACAAGCGAGACGTAAAGATCATATCGGGCATTTTATACTGAGATTAGCTTATTGTAGAACTGAAGAATTACGAAGATGGTTTGTTGCAAGAGAATTAGAATTGTTCAGGATGCGATTTATAACGATGAAAACTGAAGCCGTGGATGAGTTTTTCAAGCTAAATAATCTGTGTTATACATATATTTCAGAGAACGAAAAAAATACAATTATAAATTACTTAAGAGAATCAACATTACATCAAAATATAGATTCTATAAAATTTTATAAAGTTAGGTTTCATGAAGTTCTTGATCTTGTCAAAGCAAGAAAAGTTTATATACAAAATGGTTATGCTTACATACCTGATAAAGACTTCATTTCTGTTTTGTCTGCCAAATACAGAATACACCTTAAACATAGTTTAGTTGTTGCTTGTCAACATTTAGGTGAAATAGAACAAGACGAGAGGCTTGTTGCTTTATTGAAAGGTTTGCACCAATCTTATTCTGGAAATGATTATAGTGATACCAAAGCAAGAATTCCCATTGAATCTCTTGATTCTCTATCAGTGAAATCATTTCCTTTATGTATGAGACAACTTCATGAACAATTAAGACTAAATCACCACTTAAAACATGGGGGAAGATTACAATATGGTTTATTTTTAAAAGGTATTGGTGTAACTCTAGAAGATTCCTTAAGATTTTGGAGAGATGAGTTTACAAAAATTATGGAATTGGATAAATTTGAGAAACAATATGCTTATAATGTAAGATATAACTATGGTAAAGAAGGCAGTAAAAAAAACTATTCACCATTTAATTGTTTAAAAATTATTAATAACAATGTTGGTCCAGGAGACTGTCATGGATGCCCATTTAGACATTGTGATTTTAGCAATTTAAAAAATAAACTTAAAGGGTATGGCATAGAAAATCAAGGTAAATAGTATTTAAATATGTTTGTAATATTGAGTCAAAATTATATTTATAATTATATTCAATTAGTATTATCAAATAAGAATACTTTTACTAAACTTAGTTTATTTCGAATTCAAACATTTAATGCTACAATTTATTTTTGTTTCAGCTATGCATGATATAATTGATATGGCCAAAAAGGGCCATTTTCAAATTGCTTGTAGTAAATATTTTGATGCTACCCATAATACAGATCTTGGTTTGGGAATAAATCACCCAAATCAATACTTTGAAGAAAGTCAAAAACTTGTAAAAAGTGACAAAGCAGAAATAAAGGAAGAGATTAAGAAAACCATTAAAAAAGAAGCATACTCCAACAAAATTGAAGACATGGATTTTGATGAAATAACAAAATGGAATGAATAAATATAAATCAATCAAAAGTAGAAAATACTTTTATTTTAATAATACAGAATTCACAATTTATCTATTTTCTTTTCTCATACATTGCTCTTTTTGTCAGGCGCCCACAGTACAGACCAAAAATAAAAATTAAGCCAACAACAGAAATGGCCACAAGTAAAAAATATTTCTTTGATGGTGACAATGATAGTTCTTTGTAGATATCTCCAATGTTTTCAGCATGGTGAGCCTGAAAAACATTAATAGTAATATTTTTTAATTAAACATCTCTTCAATATTCCCCATAACTCCTAAATTTTCTAGAAGAGAACTAAGTTAAGCTGATCTTAATACTGTAATTAATAATTCTTTATTAAGTACAACATACAGGTATTGATAATACCCATATTATAATATAAACAATGAGTAAATATATAAATAGGTATAAGCATTTTTAACTTACAGCAACATATCTGTACATTTCTAAACGACTTGAAAGTTGTTTCTCACATTCTGTCTCCAATTTACGGTTACTATCATTTAGTATTATTTTTAGACATTTCAAACCTAAAATAAATTAGAACCGATTATCTATTAAATAAATTATAACTTTTGTTGTAAATAGTACTTTCTGTTGATTTTGATAACATTATATATTTAATATAAATCAAATATTTAAGTTTCTCGTCCACATTCTATATGCATACTGCATGAATAAATGCAATAATATAATGCATAAATATAATATAAATAATGCATAAATGAAACAAAAAATATGATATTTATGACTGATTAGCAAAGCATAATTTATTATCGTCAACATCATCTAGATGATACTCACTGCAGTATTCTTTCATGGATCTACAATCTATTGATTATTTATGTGCTGTTTGGATTCAAGAGACTTTTTTTGACTATCACTAGATTGGTGGGCTACTTTGTAAATAGAAAAGTATTATGATTAAGTATATGGCCACTTACTAAAGGAATTTACTGCAAAAGCAACACAGTCAGATCTTGTGCATCGCAACTAAGTTAACAATACCATACCAAATAGGTTTATATCATTACAATGATATTTGAATTTGTGATTTAGTTTTACATCTTTAATGTTATTAATTATAAAATTAATTAATATTAAAAAAAATCTTACGTCTTCCAGCACCATGTTCCAATTCCTTACAATATTTTAACAAGTCGAGTGCGCATGCACGCTCTAGCAATGGATCCGCTTCAATGTCAACTTCTGTTTCTTCTATTATTTGTGCAACTTCTTGAGCACATTCAGCGGAAACAATTTTATGGTTCAATAATGCATTTTTCAGGCATTCTTCTACCTAAAAAAAAATTAAAAGTGCAATTTATCACATAGTTATATTTTGTACTTGCATTAGTTATATTTTGTTATCTTGCTTATAGATACAATTTGGCGATATAGGTTTTCTGGACATTATCCATAATGAATCTAAAAGGGCCAACTATTTTTTAACATTTGAGGAAGTTTCAGTAAAAGTTTCTAAGACTAAAGTTTAAAAGTCTATGGTAATTACTTGTGATAACCCCTTTTTACTTCTAATATCATTGATGCGATTTTTTAAATAAAATTGATTCAAAATATACAAAACGAATTACATCTTTATGTGTTGCTGACAAACATTTATCAACAAGAAAAGTATAATTCAGTAAAATTATTTTATTATTTACAAGAAAAATTTGACTAATAGCTAACCATTACGTTATAATAAAATTGCTTTAAAGACATTTTAATGTTATTGCGTCTAGGGTTTAAAATATTGATTTAAATTTTACCTGACCATCAGAATTAGTCACAGAATCTTTAGGTGCTGCGCAAATTGTTTGTATTTCAGCTTTACACAATTTTCCAAGTAGTGGATCGAGGCGGTAATTCAAAGCTTGTTCTTTCAATATGTTCGCCAATTCATTTTCACAAAACGACGATAGTTTGGATTCTCTAAACTTTTCCTTTAGACAATACAAAACTTTGCCTTGTAATTCCATATCTTGAGGCTCCATTGCTATAAATATGTATGCATTATGATGATATATATAATAACATTTTCAGAGACTGTTGTGGTCATGACACACACTAAAAATATTGTCAATGATTTTATGGTCAATTTAATGAAATTTAATGCAAATTAAAAATATTTTTATATAAAATATCCCAATTAAAAAAGTGGGATACACCCATATAAAGTAAGGAATATACATCCCCTTTACAACATTTCTTTAATTGCTACTAATTATGGATTTGTACAATTACTTTTGCACCCTTTTCCAGTAGTGTTTATATATATTTGAAAAATATGCCAATCTCTTACCAATAATTTTAAAACAAAATTTTTTAATGTCAGGTTTGCAAGCATTTTGCAAATTATTATTAAATCGGTAATCCATATTCTGTTCTATCATTCTGTTGACTATAACAATCTTACAATTTTCGTCAAAATCTGGCTTTAGTCGATGGACCTTAAAAAATTATATAATTATTACATTATTTAATTTTGAATTAATTATCATTGTTACATGAAAAATGAAACTCACTTTTAAACAATCTAAAATGGTAGAAGTTTCTGTATTGTGACAATATAGATCTATCATATCATTACAACTAGTTATTAAATGATAATCAATAGCATTATCTGTAAACTCCTGTTTCCTTACAACAAAAATTGCCTTTCTACAACCTTCACTTAATTTGCCTTTTGCAGTTTGTAAACATTCCAAAGCAGCTGATTCCCCATGTGGTACTGCAGGACATAACATTTTCAAATCTTTTACACAAGCATCTTTAAGATCAGGATCTAAGTCTATACTTTCTTTCTGTTGGAATAATTGACTCCTTAATTGTTGACGACAATCTTTAAATATTGTATGCTTTCTTCTAGTTATTGTGTCATTTCTTACAATTTCACTTAAACATGTGACAACTTGACTCTTTGTTTGTGCTTTGGGACAAAATCTTACAACATAGGATTTACAAGCATTTTTAAATTTTCTTGTAAATCTGTAATTCTTTAAAGCAATTAACTGTTCATGTTCAATAGCTGCTCTACATTTAACATTTGCTTTTACTTCAGGGTCGTTTTTATGAGTAATTAAACAATCCAATACCTCATCTTCATCTTTTTTACTTTTAAGCTCTGATGAGCAAAGCTTTTCTATAGGTATTCTACAATTTTGACTAACTATAGCATTAAGCTCAATGTGACCACTCTGGGTTTCAGTGAAATTTGTGACTACCTCTTTGCATTTAGGAGATAGATCTTTTATTTTACTTTGCAAGCATAAAATTTCCTCACCTTTCCCAGTATTTTCATAACACAAATTCGCTAAGTCATCAATACAAAAATCTTCTATTTCAGGTAACAAATCAACACTTACAGCTCTTTGCCTCATCACTTTTCTCACTTGTTGCTCACAAGCAGGTTTCAGTATTCCTCTTAAAGCAAAATTATAGGCATAATTGTATAAACATGGTAATATCAGGGGGTCTTTCTCTGATTGAATCTCATTAGCATCAGCCCATTGTAATTTTGCTTTACATTGTGTTACAGCATCATATTTGCATGCTTTATATAATTGGGGATCAAGTTTAAAATCTCTAGAAATGAAATACTGTATTTGGAGTAGAGCAGTTTCACAGTCACTAGTCATTAATACTGTTCCGATCTTTTCCATGAGGCATGACATAACTCTACCATTGCCACCATTTATTTCTCGACATGCTCGATCAACTACAGGTTTGCAAGCCTTACGTAAAATAGGATCTACTCTCCAGTCTTCTCCAGGGTCTGCCTCTTGAACCAAAGTTTCTAAAGATTTTTGACAAGTCATACTTATTCTTTTTTCTTTTCTTTTTCTTGGTCTAGCGTGTTCCATCAAACAATGTATAGTTTTTCCTTCTGTTTCAACCCCTCTGCACAGACTTGTTATGTCATTGGCACAATTTTGCATTAACTCTGGAGATAGCCTATAGTCATCCATTAACATTTTTCTGTGATCGGTCATCTCTGTTATACATTCAGGTGTCAATTTTGTGCTATCATTTCTAGAAATATTTTCCAAACATAATAAAATTTGTGCCAATCTAACTTCTTTATCTTCAACAACACCTTTTCTACAATGATACTTCCTTATATCTTCTTTACAAGATTTAACTAAACCTTTACTATTTTTGTAATTAATAACCATATTTCGTTGAATATAAAACAACTGATCTTTACATTTTTTTGTCATACCTGAAACAGTTCAGACAATATTAACAAAGGCTCAAAAGGAGGCTGCTGAGTGGAATTCAAAGAAAACAAATTCTGCTCAAAGGTGAGGCCATCGAAGCGCTAACGTGCTTCATTACGGTCCTCATATAAACAATATTTCTCTCTTGTAAAGGGGCTTCTGAAGTTGTGGGTGGTAAGGACGGAGGTCCTTATCATCCTTCCAATGGCTTTAAGGAGGACGATAGGAGGATTGTCTCTCAATAGGCATCAGCTATAAAAATCAGAATAATGGGCTATATGTGGGTGAGCAGTGATAACGAAAAGCTTAAAAATCAGCTACCGATCGATAATGTGTTAAAAACAATAAATAGCGTAATTGTATGATTATAATAAGTATTTAAATTATAAATAATTACCTTTTTCATACTTATGCCTTACAAGACATTTATACATTAGAAGTGAACCAGGTACTTCATCAACACAAAAGTTTTTGAAATCTAAATTACAGGCAGCAAAGACAATTTTGTCCAACTGTAGAGTGCTATATTTCATTTCATTTAAAACAACTATTTCAGATTGACATTCTGGTCTCAGATTTGGAATCTGATTTTGTAGACATTTTAATGTCTGAGACTGTGACATACTTTTTAAGTCAGTGGGAATTCTACCACAGGTATAAGCGTGTATGTCGTCGAAACAATTCCTTAAGAAATCACCTGTAATTTGCCAGTCATTGAAAATTAAAAATTCAATTTTATCAATTATATTCCAGCATGTTTTATCCTTTATACTTGGCTTTCTTTTCAAAACACAATCTATACTTAATTCCGTTGGAATTAGACAATCAATAATAGCTGATTCTTCTTGACATAGCTCTTTCAGTTTATAATCTATGTATTCATTATTAAGAAGTTTATTTTGGTAAATCCAAATTTTATGTTGACACAGTATCGGAATCTGTGTTTTATTATTACGTGTAGCGTTTAACGAGCAAGATAAACTTGTAAGATCGTCGTGATAGTGTGAACATTGATTTTCTATAGTACCACATTCACTTAAGTCTACTGTGTATCTTCCTTTTTGCGACCTCATCAAACCGACCGCTTCTGCTCCTGATATATTATTGAATGCTAATGATAGTAGAAAGCATAGAGCTTCTAAAAATTTTATATTAAACATTTTGATACACCGGCTAAATTATAACTTATTGTACTAAAACATGATAAAAGATTCAACGTTCCTTTAAAAAACTGTGAGCTTAATTCGCCATTTTTATAAGAAATTTTATAAGAATTAATTAAGCTTTATCCTATCTCTATAACTTCTGTTATTTACGGTTTCTAATCTAAAAATATGCAACGAATACTATTTGTTTGATAAAGAAAACAATAATGACATTTGACATTTTTTTACCAATATACTAATTGTAAAGAGCATTGAACCATAAATCCAAATTTAGAACATTAAAAAAACGTTTGCCATATATTCCTCAATTAGAATATTATTAAAATTAATAACGTAAACTAATATTTGTAAAACTTAGAAACAATTATTAATTTATCATTATTACTGTTTAATAATGACTATAAAATTACAATTAAATTTTTTCCTTTAAACTGTGAGTGAACTCACTAAAATATATACATTAATATTAAATGAAGTTATTAGATTATTTCTCAGAAGACGATCATTGAAAAGTGATGATAAGACCAGCATTTTAAAAGATTTTTTGTTCAGGCAAGTTATAATATTTTATAGAATTATTTTTTAATTTGGCCAATTTTAAAAATGTTCAATGTTACATTTTAGTTCATAAAATGATGATCGTGGCTGTGCGCTCAAAATCTTTACCCGTTAGTAATGTCTGAAAACCCATGAAGTTTTGTCAATTTTCCTCTAGCTATATGCTTTTAGCGTATTCATTTTTAAGTGCCGGTTGTGGATAAATAATGGAAGGATTTATAGAAGTAAATGAAATATCCGATTTTGTTTCATATATACGCAGCGTAAGTCCAGCATAATTGTTTGCACTTTAAAATGTTGCATTATTTTATATTCAGCGTCTAAGTCAGTTGTATTTATGTATTAGTAAAACTATTTATGCTTAAATATTAATCATTATTGTGAAATCTATAAATGTAGTTATTAATATTGTTAGTTTTTATATGTTATAGACATCCAATGCTCAAAGGTAAAACATATTTTGTTGCAGATTGAATGGCGTGATCCTTGGCTCATAGCGTTACTTTCATTTCATGTGCTGGTTACATTTACATGTTTTTCAACAAGAAATTATGGGAACTTTCAAGTTATTTTATTTATAACACTGTGTGAGTATTCTTGCTTCTTTCCATATATTATAAATGTATACTCTACATAGTTGCACCAGGAATGAAGAGAACTGAACTAGATGAACTAATGACCTTGTAAGGATAAAGTAATGATTACATGTAGATGACAGTTATAGTAAATAAAAAATATATTAACAAGTTGTATAAAACATTAACAATTCATATAAATTGATATAATATATCTAAATATCTTAAAAGAATTAAGCATAAGTTTCATTTCTTAATTATAGGGGTAAATAGATTACACTAGGATGAAAGAAGTGAAGAGATAAAAAATCTTAAGACCTCTAATTTTTTCAAAAAATTGTCTTCCAATAGACGGGGGATTTTTTAATATTTAAAATATCAATTGTGAAAACATAATTTATTGACTTATGACTAAAATGTTCATTATTTTTTGTTTATTTGTATGCATACTGTGGAAAGAACCTTGAAGTTCAACCTAGTTTATTTAACAAAATAAATATCTTATCTAGTAGTGTAATAAATAGTAAAAAAGTCATAAATAAAAAATATTGATTTTACAGTTCTTAATTAATATTAATCACACAATGTAAACAGTTTATATTGTCTGAATTTATTGTATTTGTAATTAAAAAAAAAAAATTATCACTGAAGTGGGAAAATAGATTTGTAGATTTGATAAATAGCCTGATTTTGTGCTGTAAATTACTGTTAAAAATATGTTTTTCACTTTCTGTGTAATATCTCTGCAATTTTAATGCGATTAGTATTATTTTGTGGACATCAGGCAAATAGATTAGACTACAATATATGATATAGATTAAATCTGCATCAATCATTGAAAACATATTTTAAAATATATGGTCTCTTTTTAGCAATTTCTTACTCACCTTTTTCTAGCTTATAAAATGTATGTTGCTTAATAGCAAAAGTGTTGTAATACAAGTTTATCCAATATTAAAAATATTGATAATGACAGCTATATTTTGATAAATTTCTCAATATTATCTATTGTTGGGCCAATGATATTGAGTGGGGGTTTGTTAAATGAATTCCAATAAATAATAACAACAATACAAATGTTTTTAGTATGATAATGAGAAACTTTTTTATCATAATCTGAAGTCTAAGAAGTAATAATAACAATCTTTTTTTCTAACAATGAGCAGCATTATTTAAATTTTTGAACTTAGTTGGTATTTTGACATAAACTAGGTCTTTCCCTTTGCAAGTTACAGCGTCATGCAAAAGCTACTAGATACATTATGTTTCTTTTTTTTCTACCCCACATCCTCCCTCGGTTCCTTTTTCGCTCAGATTTTAAGTCTTGTTTCACTTTCAACACTTGTTACAAACATTACAAATCTCTGTGAAAACGACCAAAATTATTTAGCATGTATAAACATTAGGAAAGAGTTTATTCTCTTTTTAAAAGTCAGCAACGCCCCCTCCCTCTTTAATTTCCCCGGTAATGCGAGTGTCCATGGGTGATGATCATGATCGTAAATCGCTAGCTCGTTTACTGTCATTCCCCATAAAAAACATCAATATTGATACTACTATAAAATATATCCTATTCGTTTACAACATTATCATCCTACGTTAAATATGCACCTCATCGCTATTTTTACTGGTGTTTAGAATATTCGGTTTCTATTTTCATCAAAACATGTAAGCCAATGTTCCATAATTACTTGCAAAAATATACTGTTATTATTTCTTAAATCTGCTAGGAACTAAAATAAATAAAAAAATGGAAAAACGTTTGCGGAAACCGATAATAAATAAGTGAAAACTATCAACAAATTGTATCGCATTGAATTGTCACTTGATATATTTGTTAGTTTTTACGTGAAACCATATGATACCCTTTTGCACACATATTGTATTGGATCCTTCTGTAATTAAGTCTCTGAACTAAGTGAACAGATAGGCAACCGGTCATGTAGCAACACTAAAAGCTTTCCTTGTTGACCTTGAAATCCTAAAAATATCTCTTGTTACCAAGTAATAAAGATTGTTTCTTCATATGTCATAACAAATTAATCATCTCTGTTATGTTTTGTGATGTGATAAAAAACATGCATTTACCAATAAACATCTCATTTCCATTATATGGTATAATTTTCATAATTTCGTCAAAATCACGAGGACTTTTTTAGGGGCTAATGCTAACTTTATATTTTTTGTTTGATACTTAACACTTCATTACTCCTTTGGTCTTTATTTGAATTCACAATCGGATAAAAAATAAAGGTTCGTTTCGAAATGGAAATCTGTTCCATGTTGTATTGTCGATGACACGTGTACATATTTATTTTTGAACTAGAATCAGTACGAGTAGATTATAAAACAACGCATTAGTTTAATTTTTAAACAATTACGTGTACTGAAAATGTTTAAGAATATCATTTTTAAAGTGTTTTTGAATTCCTTCTTAAATTTAATTGAATATGTTTATAAATAAGTTCTGTTACGTATTATTTTTTAAATAGTCCTTGACTAAACCTTACACTGAATAACAGATGACGTTATCATCCTATTCATACAAAACGATCACTGCGCTCGAATTGGAAGTTTGCGCTTTATATAAAAACGCCAAACGTTATGATTACTATATAATTATCATGATTTTGATATTTTACAAATGTAAATGACCTAAGTTATAAAATTCTACGACCAAAACAATTACGCAAATAATTATTAAAGTTAATTAAGGTTTACCTATATTAAAAAAGAAACATTAGTAAGAACTCATGCTGCATGTAGTTAACGTAGATTTTGTAATTACAAACTTCACCTTTTCGACCTCCATAAACATCCGTTCTGAATTTATTAATTTGTATACATTGTATAGGAATCGATGACTAACTCACATGTTGGGTAGTCTAAAGTGATAGTCAAATATATAAAAAATAATAAGCTCTCCACACCGAATCTCCTTCCAGCCACACCGAAGCGCTGCGTCGCAAGGAAAAGTGCCGTCCAATCTAGAGGAATCGGTTGTTTTACTAATTATGCCTTTAAGAATTTTGTCGCATCTCGGCAGAAATAAGTTTCAGACTTCAAACTTTCAGATTTGCCTTTTATATAATTAAGACATCTTTAATTGCAGTTGCTTATACTTTATGTTAACGAGCAATTCTATTGTAATAAAATCCTAAACCTAATGAGCAATGACATAATAATACTAGTAAAGGTGTAGTGGTATATAGGTAGGTGTAAGGTATGGTAAGAAGTATTTTTTCTTTTTTGTTTCACAGTACTTTTGGTATATTTCTCGGAGAACATAAACGAAGTGGCAGCAAGAAATTGGACTTTGTTTTCAAGACAGCAGTACTTCGATAGTAAAGGCCTTTTCATATCCGTCGTGTTCTCCATTCCTATATTATTGAATTGTATGATTATGGTGGTAAGTACATTTTAAATAATTACTCTAATATTGCCGCTATTATTATATTTTTTACAGCCGTGACGATGTTCATGCCAGAGGTGTTTACAGATTTTGCGGTTTAAAACTCACACCGTACAAACGAAGATATTTTATATTGTGTGATCGATTTATGTTGACACAGGTTATTTCGATACATGTGGTAGCATTGTAAAAAAACTTTTTTAAGGTAGATAGATACGTATAATGAAAAATGTTATTGATTTAATTCTGAACATTTTTTTGCTAATTACTGTAATTAGTACGTTGTACTAGAACATCAAGATAACCGTAATAAAGACATTTGGCTTCAGAATGGAGCAGGTGGTAGAGCCTGATTATAATATAAGTGAATGCACAACATTAGTTACCTATTATCGTAGATATTAACTTTAAATGTTTCCAGTAATGAAATTTCATTATAACACGAGTTCATTATGCCTAACTAATTATGCTAGCAATATGTGATAATACTTTAATCACTGTTAAATCATTGATGTATTGATATTTAAGAATAAACTAATTTTTATTATATTATCGATTTTATAATTTATTTTATAAATATATTGGTACCGTTTAAAATATTTCGATGTAGTTGTACATATGTGTACGAATATTTAGATTCGTAAAATGCCTATCTACGCAATCTACTACATTGTAGGTTAGACGTACTAGTGATTGGATGAGTCGAAAACTTCATTATCATTATAACCCAGTAGTGATTAGAAAGCTTACAAGACAGGAATATCCCTACGCTTATTGCTATTTAGACGGTATATGCATTCAAATAGTCTATATATTGTATAGCCAGTTTTGATTATATTAAAATAATATTGTTATATAATTGGATTATTTGCTAAGCATGTTTTTTTCGGCCTGAACATGTAAAAACTAGCCGTCATTCGCCTGTTTCCCTAGGCGAGATAGTTTATTGATTTAAATAATAAGATTACTAAGGATATTGGAACACATACTGAAGAGAGTCCAGTACCAACTTTCTTTATGCTCTGTTTTGGTATAGGTCAGTTAGTGAATCATTCAGGACTTTGAATTTTATACTTATAGATATTTGGTATGATGAAAAGGAGTTTAAGTAAATTGTTATCAGTTATAAATTTTTCTCATGTTAATGTACACATATATATTTGTAAAGAATTTGATAAATGAATTGTAATATTGCACCGCCGGCGTAAAAGACGATGCGTGCGATAAGGTTATCTTATTCGGTACGACAATATCAATGTAAATTAGTTCATCTCAATACGTTTTGTCTGGTACAATTTAAAATTAGAATAAAGACGTATTATTTAATCTGTAATGTACGACTGAATTTTGTACGGGACTGTTTCTCTGTATAAATGTGTTTAACTTCACATGTAATGGAATATAAATATTAAAATGATTCGGCTGAAATTATGCAGACAGATTTCAAACATTTAGTGTAAACAAAAGATCGTATCTTATCTCAAACACATCATTAAGAGATACAGAGACCAATTATAATGCTTTTGTCGCGTAAATTTTGATAGCGAAATATTTATCCTATATTTTATCAGTTTTCCAACTTTGGAACAGTTTTTGTATTCCCAGTATAATAAGAGTGCATCGTTTAATTTCAATTAATGTAATATATCTATTATCGCCTCTTATTTACTAGTTCGACAATGGACACGTCCACTCTCGCCTGCGGTTGTCGTATTAATGACAGTAACATTGATCACGAGTATACGAAGCAGTGTACATATATACATTAAAGTTAAATAATTGACCATTATCATAGCCTTTTTTTATCCCGACTACAATGATCGATTTAAAAATCACTAAATTGTGAGATCAAATACCATCAGATTCAACACTTTTAGAGCATTAACAACGGCCATGTAGACTTGTAGATCTGGTAAACCATGAAATAATTTTCTCTGTTTGAGATATTTCGAATTAAAATTTTTTCGCTGTACTATTGCACAGTCTATAGATTTTTCTTTAATATTAAAAGTGTATCTTGGAATAGGGCGCACTGCGCTCCCAAAAGGTTTGTGTTTATATCTCATTAAATAACAAAAAATAATATTTTTATTGACATATTATTAATGCCTTTCATGTATAATATGCTGAAATATTCCTTAGGATTATTCCTTTAATAAAGTAATGTAAATTTCTAGCCGATAGGTGGGCTTGATAATCTTTTTATTATTGATTTATTAAGATTAATTTCCTTTAACTATTTGCACTAATTTTTGAGTCTATCGACATTATCTTTTTTCATGGTTATAATTTATTACAATGGACACACTACAAATTTCATTTTACTAGGATCAGCGGTGTAGGTTGTGCGTTGATACTTAATGCAAATAGTCAAGACTGAATTTTATTATAACCTTTTGATCAATTTTGGCAAAATTTGATTTTATTATATACTTTATAAATATGTAATATCAGGACATCCAGAAGATTAAGCGCGCACATGCAGCTGCCATAATCTTTTTTTTTCCCCAAAGATAAATTAATTAAGTACTAATATATTTAGTTATTTTAACATGTCTACATAATGTAAGATTTCAAAAAATATCAAAATTTGTTTAGCGCTATGTGTGTTAAAATGTCATTAGCAAACATGCTCTCGCATTCGTAACACATATTTAATCTGGTAAAAGATAGTCTAAAACTTAGTGAAATGAAAAACTGCTTGACACTACCTATGTGAAAACTTTTGTATTTTATGATCTCTATTTTTTGTTACAATATCCTGTTATTTCTCCTTTTTTGTGATTTATTGGGTAATTTTTTGTTGTACCAACTAAGACTTATTTCTTATTTGAATATTTAATTAATGTTTTAATAATTTATTTACATATTTTGTTTGCTTATTAGTAATCAAGTTTTCATCCAAGATCGGAATAAGCCGCGAGTTTACAATATGATAAATGCAAGTGGTAAAACGAGGAAAGTGACATTCATTACTATAAATGCCACTTTCCTCGTTTTACCACTGGCACGAGCGCTTCGGTTACATTAGTCTATAATCGCTTAACAAATTCCATAAAAAAATTTGGATGTCGGTTTAACGCCTATACATCTAATTATGTGGGGTGATTCGGAACAGTCATCTGTTGCACGCCGCTGATGTTTGAACACTGCGGCCGAAATAATCCAATGATGCGAATGGGTATAGATATAAATCTAACGACTATAAAGTTGTTATGTGGTAAATGCTATGTATATTTTTTTATAAGCGTACGTGAATTATTTGGTTGTAAGACATTTTTAGGTAATAAAAGTATTTGATAGTACGCTGTTCAATAAACTATATAGGTAAATAAAATAGCCACAAATTTGTACGTTAATTTCAGGGCTCGTGGCTATACCAGTCGACTCAGATTATGACTAATATAAAGAAGGCGCAGTTACGGCAGCGTCTCAAAGAGCTCAACATGCATAGGGAACAGCAGCAGCGCATCATGAAGACGGAGTGAAGTATAAAATCAATCACAACGTAAACCATTGTATTTTTGTTAAAAACACCGCCGATTAATAAAGATACCTTTTTAACGATTTGTTAATTGTATCGTAGTGATAATCCAAATCGGCCAGTGATATGATACTTGCCTAAACATTCTATATAAATTTAAAAACATTGGACGATCCTCGTATAGCTGCATTATAAAGCAGGCATTGTATAGTAAACTGTGTAAAGATTATTGCATGTGTAAATGGCTTGCGTTTAAAAAATTATTACGTCTGTACGCCCCGCATAATCTAAGGTATATTTCGGAAAATTTTACATAGTTCAGTTAAATAAAAAGGAAACGTCATTTAATCCAAAATTAATAATTATTATTTTATAGAAAGCTACAGTTTCCAGGTATTCAATTTTGCCTTTGGCATTTTACTTTATAAAGCTGTTTAAGTAATATGTGAATATATTTTTGGAATTATTTTGAAACCGTGTCATCTGGTCAATATGCTAGAATTACGATGTTCCGTGAGAGGTGACAGCGGAGTTCTGAGTTAAAAGGTTTTAACAATCACTTTTTTTATATTTCGCGATATTAATTCACGAATGAGCCTTTGCATTTAAATCTTTTTTTAAAAATTATCTTTCAATAAAAAACTATTTCGTTGAATATAAAAAAGTGATTCTGCATTATCTTACACGTTAAAAAATCCAAAGTTCACATTAAACAAGGTCAATAAGCAGCCTTGTTAAGTAAACAAACCGGTTAGTTACAGAATGCAACAAAAATAGTACCGCAATTATCCTACACTAATTGTGTTACGATGATTCAACAGGTATAATTCAACGACCGTACTTTAATGGAAAACAAGTTTTAAACGACAGAGTAATATCATAGACAAGCAAATGCTGATCATCTATTTTAATTGACGAAATAAAACAGTAAAAAGCGTACGTGATATACCTAGCTAATTTAGGTCGATTTTATTATACCAAAAAAAGTGATAATGCTTAATACAGGCGATTTTAATAATAATAGTATAAATAATGCTTACTATGGTTTTAAATGTTATAAGAAAAAATAAAACTCCAAAAAAATTGACGATTGTAAATATATAGTTAATTTAAAATTTGATGTAATTTCAAATACAAACAAATTACTCAATTTAGCAGTTGGTCAAATGTTTGAATTTTATTTACTTAGAACTAAATAGACATTAGACATTTGAAATGAGTAACACGTAGATGATAGGATTTTAGAATCGTTATTAATATTTGCATAAACAAAAATACAACGAAATGAACATGACGGTCGAATCACAGATACGGTTATCATAAACATTCTAATTCCATAACTTATCTACGCCCCTGTTCAAATGCGTCTGTTGATGAAAAATTGTTGTTCACGCTTCTGAAGTACAAAATGTGGTTACGTTTAATTAAAAAAAAGTGATATGCCGATTATATAACTTTTACAAATTCGTGTCATATTGTTGTTGCGTATTTAATAAGAGAAATGATCATAGTGTTCTAGTATTAAATGAACTACGTTTATCCTTCTCTTTATAAAAATACACCGATAGTGGCCTTAAAAGTTATTTGCGATCTACAAATAATTTTTTGTATTAACATTGTGTTAAGATAATCATCCTCTTAAAAAAGACTACCTGGATGTCATTGTGTTTTAAAAATATTCTACAAACCGTATGCAATATATTTCGAAGAAAAATATTGTTTGAAATAACTGCCGTTTTCTTATTGAGTTAGCCGGTAAGAAGTATTTTTACCATATGTACTTAAGTTTTGCTTCACCGTTTTTAACAGCCCGTAGTGTAATTTTTTTTTAATACATTAAATTAAATATATTTTATCTATCTACGTTTTGTGCGATAGTGTTATGTGAACGCTGTGATTATATAAAAGTTGGCATTGAATTAAAGTTATAATATGTTTCGTATGTAATTTTTTTTCACCGAAGTAAGCTTTTATTTCTTTTTTCTTTAGATTGATAATTAGCGTTCTAAGCGGTTAGTTTGTTCGCTAGTATAGTATAGTATATCTTTTAATAATATAATTAAGGCTTAAAGTTAGATGTAGAATTTAATGTTGATTACGATCGATGTACTAACACGATGTTATTTTTGTTTTTTTTTTCGCGTAACTGCGAACGATGCGAGTGCCATTTACGATGCGCGTTGTTACTATGGTAACGGACGTATTTTAATATTAATCATATCTACATAATAAAACCGAGGTGCAATAACGTAGAGTAGAATTTCTAATAACTATTTGCCTAATGACATGTATGTATATTATGAACGTTTGAGATTAATAAATTTATACCTACAATTGTGAGCCTGGAATGTATTTTTTTTTCTTTCAAACTATTATCCAACTGAAATTGATCATTTTCTATGGCACGTTCTTTAACATATTGAATAATTGTGTATTTAATTTATTAACAGCTTACGGCTGAGGATATGTTTATAACTAATTCGAAGGTACAAGTTGCTGGAGAACACTAATCTTGGAACCCATTATTACACTATTTACCATAGAAATTGATACGTAGTATATGTGTACGTTGGCAGATAATTTTTCTTTTTTTTTAACTAAATTGGATAGAAATGATAAACGAGGTAAAATACACATATACACCTAGACTTACTTATCCACCTCCATACCATTAAGCGATGAAGTTGATGAAATCGGTGGTGGGTTTTTTCGAACCCGCCTGGCTAGTTTTCAATGTTATATTATGAATGTACCGCCCTAGCAGCATTATTGTGTGTTGGTAGACATTCGTATGAGAGCCTTTGTTCATACCTAGCTCGTTTCATTATTAGGCTCTTTTATTTATTAACATCACGTGTAAAGTGAAGTGCAGTATAATACTAAGATTGAAAGAAAAAATCATTTGCGCAATTATATTTGATTCTATGAATGGTAGCAGTCTTAGGGGGAAAATAATAATAAACTGAAATATCAAAAATGAAATTCGTGCTATATGCCTAAAAGGAAGCCTATTATAAATACTTCGCTTCATACATTTTTTAACATGTAAATCTTTTCGTTTCTTCTTTGTTACATATTAGACAGTTGTTTGATTTATGTTTTATTTGTCTGGTAGAAACTAATTAGTTACTGTTGAAGGAGAGGTTTTCTACCAATATACAATTTTTTCTATCTACTAATTAGTAGGTAGAAAATATTGTCCTTACCTAAATCCTTGTTTATCTTTCTCACTTGCATGGTATTTTTCGTATTCGTTAATACTTATTATTTATGAGTCAATTTGAGTGAATTTAGTAAAAATGATTTATTTTATGTGAATACCATGCCAAATGACAAGTAGCCATAGCAGCATTGCTATGTTACGGCATTCAAACGTGTGAGAAACAAAATTCTGGGTGAACACGCTAAACCTAGTCTATGGCTAAGTACGGCACTGTCACTGAACAGCAGGCTACATTGAGATCAAGTGTTAGCCCATTGCCGATAAAATAATAATAATATAAGTGTAACAAAATAAAATTAGTTATTATGTAACATTTATCGAACCCAGGTCAAAATTTGAAAACAATAAGGCGTTAATTTATAACTCTGTAACTCTTTATTTCGTACATTATGCTGGACAAAAAATTTTATATAATTAAAAAAATCAATAAAAATGTCGCAATTTGTCTATGGTATAACTGTCAGCATCTTTATGTAATTCGTATGATCGATACGTTCGTAGTTCTTCGTGAATACGGATGGAAATGTGGACACACGCTGCCGTTGCGTTATGAAATGAAAGACTGAATGTTATTATGAACGTGATTTTTCTTTTGGAAGCTATATTGATATGTCAAATATAGCCCATTCTGTTCGTAGTAAAGGTCTTGCGGTGTTCATTAATTATAATATTAACTGTTATGCTTAACTAGTCTTATTCACCGAATTTAGATTATTTCAGTTGTTTATTTTGAAAATAGTTTAAGTCAACTTTGTAAAAAAAATCACTTTTTCATTTCTTGTTAACCTATTGGAATACTTCTTTCGTAAAATATGTGTTTTTGTTGAGCTTATAAATATTGAATTGTTATTGAGAATTTTTAATTGAACTAATAGATATATTTCATATACATCTTTAGGAACAAGGATAATTGCAAATATTGCCACAATAAAAAATATCTAAATGTCTCACAAATTTGATGTACTGTAACGTATTGTAGATTATTTTTTATTCGTCATATAACTTCTTTAATAATAGACCTTACTTGCTTTTTATATTATAAGGAATCACAATTTTTTTTTTAAACATTTAAGAATTATTATTTGGTGTGTATCTTTGGTAATGCGATTAAAGTTTTGAAATAGCAGAAGTGAATAAACAGCTCAGTTAAAAAAATATTCTTCGTTTGGATTTCAGTTTTCTATGAATTGAATAAGGGGTTTTAGAGACAATAATAATAATTTAGCGATGTATTAAAATGAAATTAAGTCATTAAGTAACCAATGCTGCCACATTCACGGTTCGTAATGATGCTTGTATGGCGACAAAACGATTTGTTTGTTTTTACAACTGATTTGATTGATCTGTGAATTTCGTATTGCGATAAAAATATTAAGTACACAGTTACTCCATGGAAAATAAAACTTATGGAAAATGATCATGAAATACCTTCAATCTGTTTAAAGCAAATAGCACTCAATGCCAGAAAGCTTGATATGCCTAATTTTTAACCTTGCTGTAAATTCTCGTCGCTTATAGGCATTTTAAATATCAAAACTGTAATAGAATAACAATAAATGATTGTTTAAATAAAATTTTCGTGTTTTAATTTCACTCCTTGGAATATATTTTTAAACAATATAAAATCTTTTGCATACAGGTAATTTTTTTCAAGATCTACACAACTCTGACGAGCAATCTTAATAAATATAAAAAATTATGTTTCATTTTCAGTAATGTATCTAATAATATTGTTAATAAATAATTGGCCATTATTGTAGATTTTGACTGGTCACCGAAAATAGATCTATGCATTGTTCTTGTAAATTTTATTTCCTACGGTCAGATATACGGCTATCAATATTATTTATTATTCAAGGAAATACAAATACTGATAGTGATAATTGCTGTTAAATGTCTGATTCGGTATAATCTTTTTTATAGGTAATAGGCTTACTCATGACCTCGACCTTACCTGATTTTAAGTAACAATGAGATGGAGATGAGGTAAAGCGTATTCGCCTGGAATTTTTCTGACTCCCACATGTATGACTGCTGGAACACAGCAATGCTATTATGGCGACAGATTCGACGTTGAAGTTAGCAGCTAGCCAAGCCAGGTCGTAAAACCCTACTACCATCAAGATTCCACTACTCCCTGACTCGAGAATCTAACCCGGAGAACCTTTACGTTACAAGGCAAGCGGGTAAACCATGTATCATAAATAAAATAGTAGTTTTTATTAATGCAATAAAAACAGTGGAGTTTAAGATTGCAAGCAAGCGACTATTAAACGACTATTTATGTAAAACGTTTTTTACAATATGGTGAGTCATATTAAAACAACGATTGTGCTAATTTTGCTATCGCTAATCAATAGGCTAAAAAGTTTAGTTGTTATAAACTAGAATAGCTTTCATCACACCAGAGACTACTCCCTCGTCTGTCGTTTTTGATACCAATATGATCTCTTTTTCTAAAATGTGAATAAGCACGTGTCATCTATTGAAGTGAGAAGTAATTAACTCTTGTCTTTATCTCGCATTACAAGTAATAAGACTGGTGAGGAACGGATTATATTTTTGTAATCGATTTATAAACGAGAATCTATTCATATATTAAAAGATAACAATCGTTTTCTTTTATATAAATCTTATATGCAATCGCATATAAGATTTAATTCAATAAAAAAAACAATAATCTATGGAGACAAGAATTCGATTTAATTCCTCAAAAGCACACTTCTATAATAACTATTATAAGAGTGCCCCTGTTTTGTTGCTTGGTTATTCTCAGAAGATTACATTTTTGAGATAGGCCTTGGAAACATTTGACCTTTCAAAAGCTGTGATGGCCTACAGTATATTTTAAATTTTGATGACGCCTTGATTAAAAGTAAACGACTAAAAATTATTTATGTTTTTATAAGATAATTTTTATAACAATTTTTACTTAGATAAACGTAAAACAATAAAAATAAGTATTCGATAATTCTTTCATTATTTATAATTACGATTAATAAACACTATGTCAATAAACCACAAAAAAAATGCAATTTATTAGCGGTATTGGCCAAGGTATTAGTAACGCAGGTTTATAGTTATTAAAAAAATATAGTTTGAATAACAAGGACTACATATCAATTTTCATTCATTTGATGAGTATAAAATATAAATTGTCCGGTACAATGTCTAATTCGGGTAAAAATAATATACTAGATATCAATAATAATTTTTTATCAAAAACAACACAAGTCATATAATTTTTGTCATTAGTAAATCATCGTGTAATTATTCTGACGAGAGGTCGTGTCGTTAAATTTTTAAACTACAAACAATACTTAATTAAAATTCGCTGCAATTTTCTCTTTTACTTCCTTAAACATAATTTTCACCAGATTCTCGAGGTTCACTTCAGGCTTCCAGTTCCAGTCGCGCTGCGCTTCGCTGTCGTCGAATACTTGAGGCCACGCATCAGCTAAAAGATTTATAACAAATTATTTTAATCTCAAAACAAAATTAAAATAACATTTAGTTATTTATTATATCAATTGTAATACGTTTACAGTAGATATAGTAAAAAAAAGATAAGTACTAGTTGACACAAATGATCATTTGTAATTAAAATAAAATTATGGCATACTCTGCGAGATATCACGTATTGTATATTGACAAAAACGGAACTTTAAAGTTTCGGTGTTAAAGTAATACATTTTAAAGGCATTTATATCTTGTGGAACGAAATTATAGTACAAGTAAAGTATTCACCAAACCCTCTGTATGATACAGATAAAAACAAAAAAAAAATGGGCTTTCTCTTTTTTAAGGCCAATAGGCTAACATTAGACCTCTATTTAAAACGGTAGTAAAGCACGTTCACCCAGAATACTCTGGCTCTCACATTTATGACTGCTGGAACAGCAATGGTGATATGGCGGTAGATAGACAATGAGACATCTATCCAGACGGGTTCAAAGAAACTCTAACATCAAGACTACTACTCCATTCGTGTGACCCGGGAATTGAATCCAGAACCTTCGCTTTTACCGTCACTAGGGCAGTTAACCTTCTCATTATGTATAAAAAATATAACAAATAAAAATTAGCTTACCGATATCCTGCCTGCTGTCTGGTCTGTATGAGATCGTAAAATCGTGCAAATGTTTGAACATCTCATCAGCCAACTCTTCCGGAGTGAAACTCATTGAGGTGACATTGTATACTCGCCTATGTAACTTCTCATTAGGTGTTTCGAGGTACTCTGACAGGGCACGGAGAGCGTCCCTGACGTGCATCATGGGTAACCTGGTATCCGGTTTAAGATAACAGTCGTAATGACCTTTGCGAAGTACATCATGGAATATTGCGATCGCATAATCTGTAAGTTGAATATAATTTTTTAATTCTAAAATTAAAATCTACTATCGAAAAAAAAATACCAAATAAAAACTATACAAATATTAGTAAAGTAAGCACTAAATGTAAAGGCAAGGTGTCCTTGATGATGGGTTTAACATCACTTGGCTTTCCCTATAAATAATCCAGATCTTTTCCTTATCACAATACAATAATATGATCCAATCTGTACTATTATTCGTATAAAATTGAACTGTAATGATATAACATTTAATACAAAAAAACAATATTATTTTGTAATAGCGACGTATTATTGTGCGTTTTAAAGCATCGATAACATATTTATCAGCGACTTATAAGAACTTTCCCTCAATACGTAAGTGTTCTACTCGCTAAAGATTTTATTAATGATATGTTAAATTTAGATAGTGGTATATGAAACCCAATATCTTTTTTACAGCTTAGCATATGTTACATAATGTTTTTATTTGTATTTTAGTACATTATTATTTTGAATGCACCATAGGTATATATGAAAGGAAGTAAATAGTATTAATTGTATTTAGCTTAAATTTAAGAATTGCGTCATTATGGTCGAAATATTGTAATATAAATAATTATCACAATGTACTTATTATTACTTTACTTTTAGTTAAATACCATAAATTTTTAAAACAAATATTTCGTAAATAAACATTATTTTTTTTGCACTATTTTTAATTAAAAATAATTAATTTTAATAATTTCGTGTCGTGCAGAAATCTATCACTTTATCTAGATTTTCTACATGATAGATGTCTTTAAAAATACATAAGTAATAAACAATTTAATACCGGTTGTTCCTCCACCAGGTGGATCACTGGAAATCACTCCTGGAAATCGGAGACAACGGAAATCCAAGCCGAATTTGTAATGATAATATTCCCCCAATAATTCCGCATGAACTTTTGATACACCATAAATTGTTCGGGGTCTTTGTACTGTAATATTAGGCGTAGGATTTCTAGGCGAGTCTGGTCCAAACGCACCAATTGTACTAGGCACGAAAATTCTGAGTTTGTACTGTTTAGCAAGTTCAATGACATTATGCATTCCTTCGATATTGACACGAACCGCCAATGGAACATTTTGTTCACCAATAGCACTCAGTAAAGCCGAAAAATGTATCAACCAATCCACTCTGTGATCTACAACTATTTTTTGTAGTCCTTTAAAATCTAAAATGTCCACGAATATATACGGTCCATCGTTAACTATCTCCGACGAGGGCTTTGTTATATCGGATAAAATTACATTATCCTTTCCATATTTACTTCTCAAGTGCTTAGCACACTCGACACCAAGTTGTCCCAGGCCACCTAAAGTTATTAAAAAGGTATAATATATTCATACCGCAATAACTGGTTTTAGTTAATAGATAATAAGCGAAATATTTTATTTTTATCAATTCACACCTACTGTCATCAATTCTAAACCGTGCGGTGGGTACACAATTATAAATAACATCTATTAGAACTTATTTGAGTTTACTATGTAAATTAGATTGCACTGTTTAGTTTGAAATAAGTAAACATGTTTTTGCGTCACGTTCATTACGTCGTTAACTTTTTAATGCGCCATCCGAAGTTTGAGTAAATAAGTTGTCAAAAGATATATATCCCGTAACTATATCTTTATTTATGAAATAATCTATGATTTTAAGTGATTGTAGCGGTTTATTATCGTAATCTAATTAATAACGTCACTAAGCAATTTAATGATTTTATTAATTAGGTTAAAACCCACTTACCCAATTCTCACCCGTCCAGAGTGTCTAATTCTCAATTCGATTCTTATGTAGTTTTTTCTAAGTGGTTAGTATATTTTAAAAATTTAATAGAAATAATTGAATATTAATAATTTACTTGACCAAACTGACAATTCTTAAAAAATTATGTAGGCAGGTTTTTTAATAATACCCTATGAAAGCTATTTATTTCACTTCGCCTGTATGAATTACGATAAAAACTTACCAGTAATAAGAATTTTTGGCGGATTTTTAACTGCAGTGTTTACAGAATAACTCCGTGAACATAATTTTATGATACCGCTAAAGTGTCGCTTTATAAAAGACATGTCATAAAAATTATTATCGATGTAATTCCTAAAGCAATATTTAATCGACTACTAGAACGTAACGCGACAAAAGACTGCGCTGGAGAATTGTTAAAACCTGACTGGTTGTGAGTGAACTTCTAAGTGTTAGATCCTAAAACTAGTTCTGTATAGAACTACGTGTATTGGAATTTACTCGAACTCATTGACCAATTTATATATAAAACTTGCAAATGAATTTCATTGGTTTAAAAGAAGGTGTGGCACCTCAATCGAGTTTAAAAACCATTTTTTTAATTACCATGACTGAATAACTTGGGTATATGACGGATTGTTTTCAAATTAAATAGTGAAGTAATTTAACAGTAATTTTCTTATAGCATTATCAATTATTATTTATTATTATTATTTACTTGGTTTATAAAATCAAAATAAAAAATCATACAGAATTTTACAATCGAAATACAATATATGTAACCAAAACCTATACTAAGTTTTACAAATTCATGCAAAGTGTATTTTTATATATTTAATATTAGAATAGAGTTAGATCCTAAAAATGATATTAGGCCAAAATTTTAAAAGATAGATTTAAAAGATAAGGGCGTTAAAAAGTTGTCAATTTTTGTAACCTATTTAGTCATAAAAACATTTTAAAATTTTTCGACCGAACATAATAAATTTCCATTGCTAACATTGTTGCATTCATGCCAGAAAGTCCAAATAAATAAATTTATGTTTTTAATAACTCGTTGTTCGTTTTGAACCCCGCAGTCCTGTTACCTAGCATACATCCCTTATAAATAAGCTTTAGTTGTGCCAGTAAAAGTCTTTTCCAAATCGATCGAGATAACATTTTGTAAAAAAAAAATTAAACACTATTAAATTATGTAAATAATAAATAATTTCTAAAAATGTTATATGAATGTTAATAAAATAAATGAATAAATAAAATATAACTTTCCAATTACAGAGATACTTCAATTATTTTTTTTTGTATTAATATAGATAAACAGAGGTGGGAGGTATTAATTTTTGTATACGCCTATAATTTAATACGCTTTCCTTATTTTTGAATTTGTTGAGAAATGTTTCTAATTTATTCACATCTTATTTGCAACATTTGACGTTTTATATTTGTACCACACAGCTATGCCCATTGAATCAAAATCCTTGTTATTACTTTATGAGTACAATTCGTGCAATAATTCTAAAATGTAAACAACAGGTGTCCTAGCAATTGAAACTCACTATCACGAAGTGCAAAAGTTATAACCTTATTCTATTACTTGTAATGGTCAACTACTGGTACCTTACCTTAATAGCGGTTTATACACATTGCTAACAACACCCTCGCCACTTGTGAACCATGATAAGCCAGCTCTCTGGCCAGTGTTTTTGCAGGAGATAGCTCGCGAATCACCGGA
>DWQX01001439.1:0-28074 GCA_018245475.1 Pharmacophagus antenor | reverse complement strand
ATATATTATTTTATTATTCACGGCTTAAATTATATATAACTTTCTTTATTTTCAAATTGATTTCATATGTCGAATAAATTGAAACCATATGTAAAGAATTCGAACGCTTGTGGAAGTGGCTAAATTTGTTTCTAAAATAAAAATTGCCTTAGTTAGTCGTCACTGTATTGGATATCTGCCAACGAAAGTCAAGTCAAAGTCGATTTAAACTTATCGTTGTTTCACCGGAACAAACAGACTGACGACTGACTAAGTGATTAAAATACGGTTTTTTAGTGAACTGTTATTTTAACCATACACACATAAACATACATTTGGTTTATTTTGGTTTATTTATCTCTCATTGCTTACTTTATACTTGATCTCGTCTTTACCTCAAGTTAAGTGGTGATCCCGTATGTGGTTAAAAGTTTTGGCCGGGATTACCTCTTGCTCTCAAATATATTACTGCTTGAACACAGCATCATTCATCATCATAATTATCGGGCATTCCCCAATGCCTTCCACCGTTTGCGGTCCTCTGCTTCCCTCATCCAGTCCCTTTCCGCCGTCCTGACTAAATCATCCGATCTGCTGGGAGGGAGCCTACACTCCTTCATCCTATGCGCGGCCTCCACTCCAAGACTTTCCTCCCCCGTTTGCCATCGGTGACTCGACAAAAACAGCAATACAGATATATTAAAAGTGGTAAATAGCCAAGCGGGTGCGAACAACTCTACCACTATCCAGACTCCAATATTCCTATGGTCCGGGACTCTAACCCAGATACTTCGCCTTGCAAAACAAGCAGTGAACCACTACGCCTCGAAGACATTATAACACTTCGACTAAGACAAGCTACAGTTTAAGTATTAATAGATAAAAAAAATTAACATATCAAAACAATATTTATGTACTAAAAATTATAAATTTCTTTAAGCAAAAAAATAACCAACGTTTCATAATAAATTAATTTGCTACTTTTGTTAGCCCCATCTAGAAATTGCAATGTGCGTAGAGCATCTGTGTAATTCACTAATCACTTACCTATGCCCGAGTGCGTTAGCAGGTAACTTCATAAGTTATCGTCACTATCTAGCGTCGCAGTGCACGCTAGCTTAACTTATTTTTGTTGTATAACTTAATGAAATGTTCTCATGTAAGTGAATTATTAAAATTTTTTATGAGAATAAAAAAAAATATCTAAAAACCTAAGTGAAGAAAGTGTTGTGAAGAAGTCATTGCTTAAATACTTCGAGGACTTGTCGGAACAAGGAACATTTAAAATGTATATTTACAATTTTATTTTAAGCATAGTTAATTTTTCCGTTAAAACTTAGTTAACGGTAAAAGTCTCATGTATTTAATCTCGTATGAATAACGGGATAACCTACCTTAAGTCTAGTAACGTTGTATATTTGGCGCATTGCACGTATCTAGAAGAGCTTTTATCCAACGACGAAAATGAAGACATTCTTGATTTGACGCATATTTATTTTTGTCTTTCTAATCTATTTCTAACTTTGTACTGTCTAGCTCGATTTCGATTGTTCTACTTTATTCGAAAGGGCGTACCACAAAATTGGTCTTGTATAGATTGAAAAATAATAAATTCAACCCTCATGGTCGGAAAATAGACAACATCGATTTTCAAACGTTCATTATTTCAGAAACAAATAATATAGAGGGTATACAGTACTATAATTTCACAACCTCGCATCACATAAAACTTTTTAATCGATTGAAATGTATTAAATAATTTATTTAGTACACTCGTTTAGTTACATATAGACAAAAGCGATACATAGTCAAATCTCAATATTCGTATATTTTATGAACAAAATGAGAACATTTTTCATTGTACTTTAAATTCATTTATCCTTTTAAATCTCTTCATTTCAAATTGAATTATCACGGGTGCTAATTTATTCAAAGCAATAAATGGAAAACAGGCATGTTAATTAAGACTTAACAAGCATTATTCTTTAAACAGTTTAACATTAAGTAATTATCTCAAAGTTTTTATCTGAATTAATAGCCTAAATTGCCAGTTAAAAATGTTATCCTATAAGTGTACACAAGTCCACGACTTCGTAATGCCATGAAAAACTTTTGACTGCGTAATTTGAAGGTCTCGGGTTAGATTCTCGATCCACAGGTGTACTGAAGTCTGGATGGTGGTAGGAGTATATCAAACCCCGCTTGGCTAGCTATCAATCAAGATGACATTCTGTCGCCTTAACAGCATTGCTGTGTTCCGGCAGCCAAACATGTGAGAGTCAGATGTATTCTGAACGAACACGCTTATCCATATTCGGCCTCATTATCACTTAACATGACATGAACTCAAGGTCAAATGCTAGCTCGTTACTGATAAAATAATCTTTATCTATTAATAGCAAGCCAGAAATATTAACACACTCAAGAATTAATTATATATTGTATGATTATACATATAATTACACAATATATAATTAATTCATTATATTATTCAGTATAATTATACCATCAACGGTAGAAGTTTCAAATAACTACCTTTCATAAAGCTCTGTTGTTTCGAAGATTAAATTATATTTATATTGTACATATTTTACTTCTACCATTGGCAATATATGTCGACGAACAACATATATAGACAAGAGATGTCTGCTTTACCAGCCGTGCGAGTCTGATTTTATTTATATCAAGATTAACGTATGCGGCGTGTGTTTGATGCCGGTGTAAAGTAAATAAATGTCCCGCGAACCTTTATTTCGTTTAAAATTTTAATTAATTAAGGGGGTATATAACGAAAGTTCTTTTATGACAAGAGTCGTTAATGTCATGACATACACCTTAAATGCAATAAACAGTAAACTTATAACGATGATAAAAATATTATCTTGTTTGCTCCTATAAGTATTTTACTAATTATTTGTATACCGATAAAAATTAGTTTGCATGGAAAGAGAGATCTTATCAATTTACTAAATTAAATTGTCATTAAGTCCGATAATTATCCACCATCTTTTCTTTATTTTCACTTTATGTTCAGCATTAATACATATCTTATTCTACATCATCAAATATTTGTTTTCAACCGGATAGGTGGGTTCAAACAATAATAGAAGAAACAGAGAACACGATAATTAAATTTAGAATCGCGCATTTCGCGTGATCCAACAAATGTTCCAGGCATAGACTCACACACGCGCGGTGAATGATTGAATGACAAGTATTAACGAATGAATGATTGGAGAAAGAGTGAATAAGACAATCGCTAACACGGTGTCACAGACGTGTGTAAATATGTGTGGATATCACACGTCTCTGTGTGAGTTACCGCGTGCTACAGTAAACGCTAACCACAGACGTTACAACGAGGTATTCACATGTCTCTATGAATATGAAGTGCGAACACTTCTGAATTCGCAACACTACGCTCAGCGAGTGAGGTGACATCACAAAGGTAAATCAAAGTCGAAATCGTCGGATTTCGGTTCGTAGTAGGAACGGGTATATGGCTTTCCATAACCAGGCGTTTCAATTCAATCATTTCCCTGGTCGTATAAATGCTATACCCAAAATATAAAATGATTTTTTTATATAGATAAGGAAGTGAGAACGGAATTTCGTTTATTGCCTCTGTGTAGAAATTCACAATTTAAATTCTTCATAATGTAGTAAATGTTAAGAAATTTAGAGTATTAACACGTTCCCTGCCACGTGGAGGTATATGCCCCACACTGAAACTACCTATGAAAAAGTTTTGACCAAGTGTTATCTAAAATAATAACATTAAACATAAAATAATTACATACAACTTTAATTCAAGCCAAATTTAGTTAAAGTGTTAATTGCCGAATAAAGGATTGTAAAATTGTATTCTGTATGCGCCTCACTAGACCGTACGGGAAAATATTCAAAAAACGCTCTGGCAGGGAACGTTTTAATATAAAAAATATTTAATATAAATATTGAACATTATTTAACTCTTTCTCGTGAATTGGTCAATGTGATAAAATATAAAGATCAATTTTTTTATATATATTCCTCTCCGTTGCCGCATAACGGAAAAACTATTAGATGTATTTTTATGAAATTTCATATAACAATAACTGATCGTGTCAGATAAAATTCAAGATAATTTATCTATAAAGAAATCTTTCATTCCATCGAGATAATGAATTCAATATTTTGTTTTTATTATCTTCAGGCGTAGTTTCAAATTTAAGTAGTATTTACAGAATTCTTGAACAGATTTTTTTTATTCGTTGTGTGCTAACATTTGGCCTTGATTTTATCTGATTTCAAGTGACAATGAAGCCGGAGATGGTGGAAGCGTATTCGCCTAGAACCCTTCCTACTGCCGGAATACAGTAAATCTGTTATGGCGACAGATGGACATTGAGGGTTGTAGCTAGTCGGGTTCGGAAAACCCCATCACCATTCAGACTCCATTACTCCTGTGGGTCGGAAAACGAACCCAGGGCCACCGTGTTACAAGCAAAGCGGGTAAACCACTGTATCATGTAGGCGATCAAAACAAGCCTCATTTGAAGATCTCTTTAAAAAATAATCGATAATATTGTATAAGACTAACAGAATTTGACGGGTTCTAAATACACACTTCCTAATTTCTAATTGTAAGGGATGATATTATTTGCGGATCTCTGATATACTCTTTATAGTAAATCATATTTGGTCAAGTGCGAGTCGCACTCGCACCACGAAAGGTTCATAGTCACCTTTCTTGTTAGTATTGCTTTAATTTTATTATTTGTTGTCGTAGCGTCAATAGGAATACATAGTCTGTGAAAATTTCTACTTTGTACCTGTTAATGTTCAAGAGATACAAGGTCCCGCTGGTAGACGAGTAGACAGACGGACAGGGACGGACGACGGAGGCTTAGTATAAAGATTCTCGTTTGTCACACATTTGGGTGCGGAACCCTAAAACATCATCACTCTTTCTTTACCACTTTTTTTACTGATAAAATAAGAAACATGATAACTATATACACCCGATTAGCGAGCCATTTTCTTGTTTTTCATTTTCTATTACAAAATGTATGTAATGTATTAATACACAAGGTGCTACATTCTGTTAGATCCTTCCGTAGGTAGATTTCGTTGTAAGAAATCCAACTCGCTCCCCGAGTTTATTACGATTTTTCAATTCAAATACATTGCAGCACTTTTACAGTGAGCCGACTCGAAGCTATTTGTATTCGCTTACAAAGAAAATGCTGAAATTTTTGCTTCTAGGTATTGTTACGCGCAACATACTTTAAACCTAGAGAGCCTAAAGGAATGTTTTCATATAAAAAAGAAAAAAACAATGGCGTACTTTGTTCAACGAATGAAAAATTATTATGTACACAATTCGGCGAAAACAGTATTGGTGTATTCCGGCAGTCATAAATCTGAGAGCAAAAATTATACTGTGCGAACATACTTCACGATCTACGGCTTCATTGTCACTTAACATCGAGTGATATCGAACTCAAGTGTTAACCTATAAACTGTAAAAAAAAGAGCAATACATCCAAGAGTTTCTAGGAAGGTTTCGCTTGTCTTAATTTATTTACGTATTTTGTTTAAAGGTACAGATACAAAACCCTGGATTAAAAAACTTAAAAAAAAGGATTAAAGGATTATCGTAAGCGAGTAATTGAGACTTTTCATCGATAAAACAAAAAATATTTTCCATGATGCTTATCCCTTTTCCTACGGGGTTCAAACTCTTTCCAAGTCCTTTATTATAAAAACTTAAATAATTCAATTGTCTATATTACCTTACACTGAATATACAAACTCCTAGCAAGAAATTAATTTGAAATAAAATTTACTAATATACATTTTAAACATTATTTAACAATTACAAAATAAAGAATAATTAAAAAATGCAAAATTGTAGTTAATGAAATTTTATAGAATTTATAATATTTTTCTTTAATCAAAAATAAGTAAAAATATGCAAGTTAGTTTATTTTTTTTATTGCAATCTTAGATGTAGTTGCATTTATATCTGTCGGCGTGAATCTAGTAATTAAGGGAGGCGGGATGACGTGACGTGGCTAACGCCGCCGATTTTCAATTTGCATTTGAATCGACGCCAGGACCCGTGTCGTCCACAAAGGCTGCAATGTGATTAATGCGCAACTGGAACGAATAAATGTACGTTAAGATTATTCCGTTGCCGTAATCAAAAAATTATATTTAATATCACACTGCTTCCTTACATGAATTTATATGTAGCCCTTATTGCGACTAAGTATTTTATAATTTTTATTTAGCTGCCTCCGGGGCGCAGTGTTTTACCGCTTGTCTTGTCACGCGGGGGTCCCGGATTAGATTATCGGGTCAAGAGAGTAATGGAGTCTGCATGGTGGTAGGGATTTCTGAACCTGCCTGGCTACCTACCACCCTTAATATTTAATCTGACACCATAACAGCATTGTTGTTCGGAAAGTCATATATGTGGGAGCCAGAAGAATTCTGGACAAATGCGATTAACCATCTACGGCTTCATTGTCACTTAAATTCAGATGTAATCAAGGTATAAAGTCAGCCCATAATGTAATTTTTTTTATATAAAATTTTTCATCTCCAGCACTCCCCGAGTAGGCAGTTGAAATACTTAACCTTTAAGTGTATACTATCAACTGTCTAAATATTTTCTTTCTCAACACGGAATCTTAAATAAAACATCTTGGCCCGACGTAATTTTACAGTACTGTTGGGTACGAGTAAAAAAAAAACTTAGCTTTTCTCCACTTCTTCGTTGATCGTACTTAACGGGTTTTAGAGAACTGAGATAAATGTTTTATTTATCTTTTTCGAAGCTTCTTCTTCTTGAAAATAAATTCTTTTCTTTACTGTTAAATGCGAATGGGCAAATAAGCGATGACTGAATAGTTACGTTCCATTACCGTCCTTAAAAAATAATGGACTACTGTAAGTAATAACTGTGATAATAATACTAAATAAATAAATAAATCAGTAATATTTTCACAAATTGTACTCGCATCCCTAAATAGCTAATCAGTGCCTGAAGTATGGATTATTCGTATAATATTACAGATATACAGATACTCGTATACTCGCACAGATATTTTTATATATGTATATGTTAACTACCAAAAACACAAAACAAACACAAATGTTCATCCAATGAATTTATGTCCTGAGCTGGAATCGAACTAGCGACCCCTGGGTTAAGAGTACTACTATTACACCAATGGGCCAGTCTCAAAGTACATAGCTCTTTACTGGATACTAAGTTCAACAGGTACTAAAGGATTTCAGAGATCCTAAACATTAGTTAATACTTGGTCTAGCTTGTATTTGAATTGTTAGCTGCAAGATGTATTTACTACTAAGCACTATTGTACTAACAAGCGAATAAATAAAAGAATAAAATTAAAAAACGTAAGACAAATCACTTTAGATGAATTTTAACGGTTTGTTTTTTTTTTAAAGTACCCTCATCCATTACGTGTAGACGCCCGTTAGCTGTTTACCTCTGTTTCCACTGTCAAGCAAAGAAAACAAATAAAAATAATGTAACAATTTATAGAACAAATGCACTACTTATTTCTATAGTATGGTATGTAATAAAAAACATTTTTTTTTAATTTTACGTATTCATTATATTGTAGAATTTATTTGTATATTACAAATGAATTAATTAAAATTTATAATGTATGGCCTTAATGTCATTTGAAACCTTAAGCGAATACACTATGCGGTGGCAATTTAACCATAGCGGAAAATAAGAGATTATGTAAACACAAATGATTATCTACATGTGCCACGAACTACAATACTATACACTAGTTTGATTCAAGTTACAAGTAACTCTTCTACAAACATAAAGATCGAAGAGTCTTGTGCAAAAGACTTGGTTATAGACTAACATTTGATCTCCATATCACACGATGTTAAGTGATAATGCGGCCTTAGACGGTGAATCATCTTCACACTTAATAATTCTAGTTCCAACATGTATGACTGTCGGAACACAGCATCGCTGTTATAGCGACAGATTAAAATTGAAGAATACCTCCGTCAATGTTTACCTAACTAGCTATTCAGGGTAATACTAAAAACTCTGCCACCATCCAGACTTATTAACTCTGTGATTTAGTAATCGAATCCAGAACATCCACGTTATGATTCAAACATTAAACCACTGTGCTACGAAGGCTTTCGAAATGAACCTTTTTTATTTAAAACTACTTTTTGAACTGATTAGAACAGCGTAATAGAAAAGAATGAAGCAGCTAACAGAGAAACATTTTATTACTGACTCAATAATTAAATTCTATTCTGCAAGGTAAAATCTGTGAATTCATTAGAAAAAAGATTTTCAAATGTTATTTCAAAAAAGTTAGGTGAATATGATAAATAAATCGCGTCCCTTAAAAAAGATACACTGCACTCAGAGATCAAATAAAGCATAGAAATCTATTAATATGCAAAGTAATTGATGAAAAAGTTGTTAAAAAGGTAACATCTTCAAGGTAGACCTGTCTTTAGAAGAAATTACGTAAGCTTTTACTGTATTACGTAAATATTTTCCTTCAGTTCGTCTAGTAACGAGTGATAGGTGTCTATTGTATAAATACTGTTTAGATAATAGCTTTAAAATCTGTACAAAGTAAAATAAAACATATAGCGTTGGAACCTAAATATTTATATATAGGTGGTTGATTAAAAGTTATGTTTTCAAGAAAAAATTTTTATACACGCCAGCCGTCACCCACCCGCTTCTCTTGACGTGATATTTTTTTTTATTTAATTTTAAGATTAATCTCCCACCGGTATGTTAACCAATTTTCGAGTTCTTAGATTCGGAGAATAAAAAGTCACTTCGTAATTTGAATCCTCATTTCGCTCTATAGACGGTAAAATTTTAAAAAAGTGTACACCCTCCAAGTTTCATGTATCTACGACAAGTGATTAAGATGTTCGTTGATATATAAGCCGTTTATCAGTGAATCAGTCAAAACTAAAAAATATATTAAGTCTAGATAATATTTACTTTATTAATAATTATTTAGATAAATACTTATTAAAGAATCTCACTAAACATCTTTGTTCGTACTGTTTCAAATTAAAATCCGGTTTGCGCAATAGTAAAGGAAAAAACAGTATTGCTAGCATTAAGTTTTAGTATTATAACGCAACGCTTGTTTTAAAAGAAGACGTAACAAACTTGTCGGAAGTTTTGTCACGTACCGCAGAGCGTTGGCCAGCTTAGCGAGCCAAGTCTGAGGTAAGCTAACGATACAGGGCGCCTTGGCTAAAGCTTTGCCAAGTGTTTCTACTTGATTATAAAGACATTTGGATTTATGCGCGCATCACAAAATGCTCGCTCGGAAATTCGAATGTAACACAATTATCACACCGTTTCACTTCATACTTTATATCGCTTATTAAAAAATATCTAATAAAAATTTATTATTATTATTAACATATAGCTGACCGCATGCACCACAGAGACTTGTGCGGTTTTGATCTCGCGAAATGGAACACCTGCGCGAAATGTACAAATCTACTCAATCGGTCTACTATGGATTGTAAATTTTTCGAAAAACTTATACGTCCCGAAGTCAACGTAACTTTGTTATTTATAAAGCAATTTTTGTACAACTTATAAATTCATTATAATTTTTTTTTAATTACAAGAACAAAAATTGATTTCGTAGGAAATTTCCGGAATTGATCAAAAAAATCTCACCGTAACGGACAGAAGTGAAACATGACAAATCTCATGAACAGCCCTTACATATCAAATAAAAAAGATCACAATAAATGAAAATAAATCATTCTTGCATTTATAACACGAATAAGTCCCATACACATATGAAAACTGAGAATTTAACCTTCAACGGAGATAAAAGCGCTTATTTGTAGCTGTAACTAGCGAGCTAACGAGACCTAAGGTGGTATAGCGCTAGGAGACTAGCTCAACTACTGTTAACATTCTCCGGCACATTGTTAAGGGAACACGAATTTTATATATACATATAGAATACACTACAACGCATCTACGTTCGCGAAGATAAAGAGAGAAATAAGATTGAGTCTATTATAATGACGGAATGAAAAATTTTCCTTCTATAAATGTATTTTAGATAGTACCCGGGTAATCAGCTATTATTGTATCATAAAAATACGTCCGATAGTTTTTTTATGATGCGCCAATATACGTATCGATAGAACTATGAGCTTTTTCTCCTTGAAACAAGACTGCAAGTAATTTTATGAGTTTGTAGAATATTTATAGAAACAACTGTAGTGATAGTTAAAAGATCTTTATTAATGCTGCATACAATATATCACAAACACAATAGACAAATACTGTAGAATCCTCAGATGGTAGAATTGACAGATCACTTTATACTTATAATATTTTATTTTTATCAAATAATATTCACACAGTTAATATTCTTCTTATACTTCTAGCTTCGAACGTCGCTTCACCGTAGTTGTCTCCCGAATGACCCACACCCGACTCGTGAAAGAATATCTTCGGACTAACCGTCCAGTGTTGCCATATTTAAAAAATGCGACTCTATAACGAACAAAACTAGTAAAATAAATTATATATTGTGTTAAGTTTTGGTAACGCTAACACAACAAACATATACGCAAGACTATTAAGCAAGCTTACAACTATCCTATGTACTCCGTGCGACAATAGTATGCAAATTATTAGCAACTAAGTGGGTACCGGCCGTTGCCGAACGTAGACGCGACGACCGAGTGCGTATAGTTTAATATCGAATAAGTGAAGCTACTTACGAATTGTTTTGCTTGTATGCGCGAAATAATAAAAGTAAATAAATTTGCTAATATACACTGCCGGCCAAAAGTTTGAGACCACCTTGAAAAAATTACAATATTGAATAAAACTCCCAAAGTTAGTGCTCTACAAATTATTTATTTACTTTATTATATAGGGAACTCGTTATGTAACATAAAATAATTTAAAAACTACAATAATTGCCATTATTATTAATAAAAAAATATATATTATTTAAACTAACTTTTCGTCGAAAAATCTTCGCTTTTTACAATTGTTCTAGATTACAATTCATATTCAATCAAACTTCTAAATAACATTCAATATACAGATACAATTATTCCAGTGATTTGTTACATATGTAAAAAATAATATGTAGACGTGATCACCGCGAGTTGCAGTCGACTACGGGTCTGGGAAATAGTAAACCTCTATACGAAATCATGGTGCCCATTCTAATTAACTTCAATAAACATTTAAATTTCATAATAAATAACTTGGTTACGTTTCCACAAATATATTGAACACGAACAATAACACATGAACAATTTATTTAACACTAGATTTACGGGAGTCTTCATTTTGACGGAACAATCCTAAATTAGAAGTTCCGTATAGAAATATGCGTTTAAGTTTCTACTGTTTTATACTGCCTTTTGCAACATTATATTATATTTTTTCTTTTTGGAAAAACATAAAATATAGAAATACAATAACAAAATTGCAACAGACCTGAGATGAAAACCATGAAAACTTGTCCGCAAATCTTGTGTTAATGATGTATTTAACGAAAAATCTCTCAATGACGTGTTAATCTGAAGACAAATGTCTTAACATTAACATGAATCTTCTTTTACATAAAACTGGGGCAATAAAATCGGCCGCTGGAGACTAATGGAGAAAGCCTAATTGCGACAGTATGGACTTAATACATCTTCTAATAAGCTTACCTGGAAATGTGTACTGTGTTTTTATAATTTTTTTTGTTTATCAACATAATTGTCAGTTTTATTGTTAATTATATCGCGAATATAACACTAGCTTTACATATTTTATCTTTAATGGGCTAATCTCTTGACATTTCACCTGATGTTAAGCGACAAGGAGATCGTAGATCGTGAAGCGTGTTCGGCCAAAATATTTCTTTCTTTCACATGTTTGATCGGCGAGACAGTAATACTATTATGGCGGCAGATTAGCATTAAGTATGATAGCTATCTAGACGGGTTTCAAACAACCCCACTGACGGCCTAACTCCACTACTTCGGGAAGCGAAACCGGGGTCTCATCTCACTAGGCAAGCAGTAACTATTGCGCCAAATTGGCAGTGATTTCATTATTACTACATAAACAATAAAAATCAATGTTACTTTTCGCTTCATTTATCCTTCTCGATACCGAGTACGTTACAAATTGATTACGAAACTGAGAAGAAGTCACTTTGCGCCACCGCGGCACTCGTACCTCTTCAATTCACGAACCGAGCTTGGAACTGAATTTATTTTATCGCCCGACATAATTGTTTCAGTCGCAGTTAAGCGGTGTTGTTCCGGCCCATGCAATTTAATTATCATTTATATTTATAATTCGTAACGAAGTCCGAATAAAGTGTTCACGCTTTTTACACTTATTTATGTAGTAACAATGTGTTTTCAATAATAATAATAATAATATATCTTTTTTGTTTCCCATATAATTAAATTAAATACAATTTCGGTTTAGCAAATCAGGCGTACAATTCTTAAACATGAAGTAAGATGTAAAATCGATTGCATAAAATGTTGTTAAATCCAAAATAATCAGGAAAGTTTCATTAACAAAATAACCTCTCTCAACACGTTACTATCCATCCAGTGCAGTTAAAAATTTAAAACGAATTTCAATCGATTAAAAGATTTTTTTTGGAATTCTCATTACGAACTATAAGATAATTTTTTTTTTCCACAAAGTTACAGACGATCAAAATTAATTAAATAAAAAGAGTAATTCCACTTTACAGTAGTGAAAATTTTAACTGGCGCAAAATCAATCTATTCTATTTTTCCAATGTCAGGTTTAACATTTTATGGCAACAAATTCGAAATAATTATATTCTGTTCGACAAAAAGACAAAATCATCGAAATCGCGCCAACGTTTATATTTTCTTTTTTTCCGTTGACATTAACTAACTATTCAACAAAAAAATTATAATTGACCACCGATAAATTCATATCACTCCATTATCTACGGAAATATGATATAAATGATTGGACGTCCTGAATAGAGTTGGAAAGACGTAGTATCTCCAGACGTGCTCAAACTCGTCCATAGAGACAGGCGAGAATGATCATAATAGCGAAAGGCATGGATCGTTCTGGTGTCGGAGGCCAAGAATCACTTACTGTCTTTGTGCCACCGTAATAAATACAAAAATATGATGAAATGAGCGTCGCATCGAAAACTTCCTTTTTGTTGTCTGAGGAACTTTTCGCTGTTACTAAAGAACGCGTTATCACCTAAAGATACGTCAGTTCCGCTTGGTAAATTGTCACTAGTTAAACTGCCGAAGCACTGTTGTACGCCCAACACATCAGTTAATGGGAAATGTTGGTTCTTTTATTGTTACAATACCCCAATTAGTCGGCCATTAACCGTACAATTTTGTAACATTTCCTTTTTCGCACTTCCCGTTATAAATTTTCATAGGATTGCATTTATTAAGTTTGTTATTTTTTTAACAAATTATTTATCTGATATTAAAAATGCGTACCCTAAACTTTTGACTATAGTTTTATACTAATTATTAAAAAAATGTCTTATGATGGACCCTGTATAAAACAGTTATTAAAAGGAATATACTTAGTATATTTTAACACTAAATTTACCGACACATTTTTATGGTTTTTTTTTCGAGACTATTGTAATTTTGTACATTAATGTATTCTTATTTTTCCTGTTTTGCAATAAAATGTATAGAACAATATTGCCAGAGGTAGTATAATAAAATTAAAATCAGGCGCGTATTAGTATACGGAACATTTTATCTAGGGTTAATCCGTCACAATGATGGGTCCGGTAAATCTAGCGTTAACATTAAAGTATTCCTATACAATGTGTGAATCACTAATTCAGACGATTTTTACGAGAAATTATAAAATACTTTACATTCTAGTCTCACCCTGTTCGGCCACTTCCGTTACTACAATTTTTATTTACTCTTCCGAGTCATTCATATTTATTTAATGCATCCAGAATTGAAATAATTAGCGTTTTGTAAATACGTGCATATTGATAAATAATTAAATAATACATTTTACTTAGTAAATAAACCTTAATAGTTAAAGAAAATTCTACGCGCAAAAAGATTTGTCGCTCGTTCAATTGTTAAACGCCCGTAACTACTGAATTAAACATGCAGTCAACTATAATTATATAAGCTTCACTCCTCGCCGCTAGGTGCCAAAGACATTCACTGAATAATTATACTTGAATTTTAAGCACGCTAAAACTTTTTTGTCGACTGTATAGGTGATCATTTATTTATTTATTTCACTATAAAAAATAAAAAACTGTTATTTGAGTTAATTAAAACTGCAAGCGAACACTGTACGAAAAACAATAAATTCGATTAATTAGTAAGAATTTACTCGTAATTAGACGAAGGTCGCTGAAAGTAAAAGTAGTAACCGTAAAGGTAAAATGGCGAGCAGCACCAACGAGGACCGTTCCAGGTCAATTGTTTACAAGGAAACAAAAAAAAAACAGGAAATTACTTTTTCTTCATTTGCTCCCAGCGTACAAAACGAAAGTATTTCTTCATGATATACGACATTACCGGATCGCTGCTCCTCAGATTGATTACCAGCACCGAAAAAATAACTGATTCTTTTTGATTGCAGTTCTAGGTGTAATGGCCTTTCACTATTAACACGCTCCGTTCCACGTTCCTCGTATACACTCCACGCTAAAATTTCTTTCGCAAAATTTTAAACCGCGTGTTTTTTCCAATAATTACTTAAATTCAAAAATAACTACATACAACTCTAATCCATATCAAAAATAAGTTAAACTGTCAATTATTGAGCAAAGGATTGACAAATTGTCTCCAAGTACATCTCACAGACCGGAAAGAAAATATCTTCAAAAAATATTCAGGCACAGAACGCGTTTACTACGTCCTTCATTACGCGTAAACTATGGAAGGATAGATGGAAGACATATTGTTTGCGATAACTTTTATAACAATATTTTATTCAATAACACAATACTACAATTATTATTTAATAATTTTAGTATCATATTATTATTATTGATTAAAATATCTATATTATCTTTAACTGTAATTTATATTTAATTTCAGTAATAACTTGAAAAAGATTCCGTGAATTCATATTAGTAATGATTGTGCGTGTAAATAAACCATCGTTAATATTATGCTGTGAAGGTTCCCGTATAAATTTTATTGAATATCATCTATAAATTTTAGTCACTATGAAAACAGAGCGTTCTATGATAAATTTCTATTGGGGACCCGTTGACGTAAAGGTCCGTTGTGAAATGTGAAAAGAAAAAAAAACAACTTTGCTTTTCAACACATACTCGTACACTGCGTCGGACGTGTAAACTTGTAATTGATTTTGAACTCCGCACTTTGTAATCTTTTTGAACTTATTTTTACCTATAACTATTTAAAGAAATAATCTTTTATCTAATGTCTCTGTCACACAATAAGAAAATTGTGAATACTCATAAAAAAATCTTTAAAATTTTATAACAAGGATTTATTTATTTTATAAAGAAACGAAGGAAGTCGAATGGAATACTTTGTTACATGACAGGGTTTGTTAAAATATTATATATGTTTTTAGTGGACAGGTCAGAGGTTTATTTGTATAAATTTATTTAATTATTAATCAAGATGAAAAGCATTGTTGCTTAGATTTTGGAAACAATGAAAAAAAATTTTTTGTCTAGTACTTGATCGTTTTGTTAATTAACATAAATTGTTCACCAGTATATATAGGTGGTATGTCTTCTTCTTGTCTGTCTTTCTGTATTTAACTCTGCTAATAGAACTATTTCCATTGCAACACAACATCTAGTGCATGGGGTACTTCTATTCAATATTGTTTCACATTTTAGTAAATTTCGTAAACATGAATTCTTACGCCTTATTTTATATCTTCTTACTCTCTTATTTTCTTCCACAAATAAATCAACAGTTGCGTATTTCAAACTTTTAACTTTAGATCTACAATTCAAAAGTTATTTATGTTCAAGTTTTAAGACCCGGCAATGGGTTATGATATTGTACATTCATAAATAAACGGAAGGTTAAGTAAATGCCGGAAGGAAGTTATCTCTTTACAATATCGTGTTTTATGCAATATTTTAATGAAAACATCGTGAAACGCAACGAACAAAAAATACCTTTTCAAGTTTGTTAATGCTCATTTTAATTGCAATTAACAATCTCAACGATGCCAGCACTCGGGTTCAAATCGCGTGCCTAATTAAAGGCGACTCTTTAATCCTTTGTCACATTGTTTGTTTATCAATGTGTTCTCAATTCAAATACCTGTATTAAGATACAGTTTCTTTTTTTTTAATTTAATAACTTTATGACTTAAATTATTTTGCGTTGCGCTTATCGCCGAAAAACATGGTGAAAAACTCTCATGTCACAGCTTTCGAGAGATTTACTTTACATGCTTACTATTGTAATTGATATATTTACTTTAACTTTATTAGCCACTAACACTCTTGTGTAATATACGTATTGGGGAAATAAATATACGTATGAGAAAAAAAGAAGATATCTGTAAATATACAAAATATGTAACTGTTTTTTTTTGAAGCGAAATAGAATTTAAAAAATTTGTAAAGAACTTTTTAAGTGTTCTCGTTTCCTTTTAGTTTCATTAAAGTGTCGGGTTTGATTTGACAGGTCTTTAAAATGTTGACGCCGTGTTCGCTTATAGTTGCCAAATTTGTTAGTGCATTTTAGCTTTCATTTTTAGAACGCTACAAATGAATAAATGTTAGATGTTCGCTGTAAGTGTACTGCTTCGAAACCGACACAACATCGGATATACGTCAACGATATTACCAGTTGAATAACGTTCATCAATATTACACACCGACCTCAAGAAGTTTAAGGATTTACATCAATTCTTCATTTTTCGACATAAATTATGCAAAAAATTTATTTTGCGACCGCCTCGTTGATACATATTTAAAAAGTTAAATTACTTTTTGTTTCCCCACTTGCTTTAGCTCGCAGATTTTAATTGAAAAGAGCCAATTAAAAATGTACTTTCGAACGAAAATGTGCATTTAAATCTCGAGCGAACCGTCCATGCTTTCACTTTTGTATGTTTAAAGTAATATGCTCTTTGCTCACTCTTTTATATGCCATTTACGCTGCATAAATAAAAATATCGAAATTAAATACAAGCTATATATTCCTATTGAACATAAATGCGCGTATTATTGTGGTTAAAACAGAATAAATAAATAAATAAACACCGTTATTGAAATTAATAAAATATAAAAACACCTTCTACCGTATGTTTTCTGTGAGACTTCTGTACCTATCAGACGTCTGTAGAGGCGAAGGGAGATTGGCAGCAAGTTAGACCCGTACGGAACGCTGTCGGGTTTTAGTCGGTAGGAATTGACATAGCCGCGGTTCTACTACTGTTTACGCTTTGTAGACGTTATAATCCTACTGAATGTTTCCAATATTTATCACTTATTTAAATCTATATTTACAAATATAATTATATCATACATTTACATATATTATCAGATTAGCCAACAGTTGTATAAAATTAACACAAATTTACGAACTGCTATACTCGGAAACGTGTTGTACTCTGTAATTCGGTGATCACGGATTTCGATCCGGTGCCATTTGAATAGTGGAGTGTGGATGATGGCAGAATTTATTCAAATCCTACTGGCTAACGAGCACCCTTGATGTCAACCCGTCGCCATAACAACATTCCTATGTTCTGGCAGTTATATTAGGGTCAAAGTGTTTTGGGTGAGCACGCTTCACATTCTACGGCCTCACTGTCACTTAAAATCATGTGAAATTGAGGGCAAGTAGAAGCCAGTAACAGTTAAAAGAAATATAAATTTAAACAGATAATAACAGACACAAAAATACTACGAGCCAATCATGCCATCAGTATTTTTAAACTTAAAAAATCTATGTAGTAGTATACAGTTCTAACAGCACCGATAGCTTATATATTATTAAATATTGTATTATTTCTAATATACTGATAAATAGAAACCCTATAGAGGAAATGGCATAAGCTCATAATATCATATGATCATCCGATTAAACACTGAAGGTCATGCTGTACCGGTAATCCATTAGATGCAAGATCGGTTTAATAGACTTATTGGACTTTTAAAGTTATTTTAAAGCAAAATTCTGTATAGAACACAACTCTGTTGTAATATACAAAGAAGGTCTGATCCAATGTGCACTTCAAGATTCCCGAGAACGCTGGAAAACGTAACGAAACATAATTACGAATAGATTTAAATACACGTCTTTTACAAATAATAACTCATCACATTCAGAAGGAAAAATCATCACATCAAAATAGATAAGCCTAAAGGAACACAGTACGTATATGTTAGACTTCACAGTAAAACTACTTTCTATAATAGTTAACGAGCTCCTTCACTCATCATATGAACCGTAGCAATGTTAAATTAGTATTTTACGGCTGTATTCACCGTAGACGAAATGCTTTTCCAATCGAACGGATAATAATCATTCAACAGGTTTGGTTGTAGGATTGCTCTGCTAAGAACATAAGAGTAAGTGTTATTATTATTTAATAATTCGAATATTGATAGTATATATGCCATATATATGCCATATAAATATGCCATTCATTGTTATTGTGTCATTGTTCATTGTCACTTTATTCAGCAGTTGAGGGTTTAATAACCTCACCAAAGAAGAAGTGTAGGATCATATTAAGCAAAAGCCACGCCTGTTGAATGCTGTCGAGATAGCACCCACGATAGTGTTTCCTTTTTTTTGTCATTCATACAGTAGTGTGCAAACATTATTTGTTGGTAACACGTCATGGAGACCTTCTAGGCAAATATAATCGCAGCCTCTATTCCCGTTGCTTTTACGCAATCCGTTAAACTGGAATAGAGCATACCTTTACGTTGGAATGACATTGAAATATAAGTTTTTATTTATTTTCCCTACAATAAACAATACACCATTTTTTTTTTTGATTTGATGATTCCCGTTCAGGACAAAAATTTATGTGACGAACCTTTGTATTTGTTCTGCGTTTGGTTGTTTATTTACATTTAAGTATTTGTTAAAAAATATATATGTATGTATAATATATCGGTCTTTGATAATACCATAATTCAGGTGCTGCTTACCTACTAATCTTAAGATTAGAGTACTATGTGTGAAATGCCCCAAATATTTATTTATTCACATAAATTTGTCTCAATAATATATCTATTCTTACTATTGTCTTGACAGTACATATTTTACCATGTACAAAAAACAGTGAGTATTACAACATTCATTGAATTAATAGCATTTAACGCAAACAATAGAACAATGTAAATTCTTAATTTAAATTTACTGTAAATATGTGCGATACATTAAATCGTTATTCCAATATAATTCATAAATAAAGATTTTTTGGCACTTCATTTCAATATTATTAAAGCGAATTATGCAGGGTACGCTGGAGCCCCAAATTCCAAATGCGTTGTGGGTGAATGATAAATGAATGAATCCTAATAAATCTTACTAAATTTCATGAATGATCGACGTTTAATAGCTCTCCGCGAAACGGGTCTTTATCGGCTCTTTGTTAACAAGATTGACTAGAATAAGTTTGCGAATAAATCATTGCTCATTCGTAAATGTCGCCCTTTTTAGTTATTCGATTATGATAAAAAAATATCAGTATCAAGTGTGTGACAGAGAATTAATCAAAAAAAATGTTTAAAAAGAAATAGTAACCACCTTTTTTAGTTTGATAATTGATAGAATTGAAAAATCTCTTCTGAAACATCTACCTATTTTTTTAAATAAAAACCATAGCTTTTACTAATAAAAATAAACTAATTTTCCTTACACGTCTCCCCTACTGCTACCCTACTAACTTAAAAGGTTTTTCACTCGGTTGTACGAAAGTTGTCATTAAAACTATTTCTATCATCTGGTCGATAACATTACCTCTTTTTATTTTATTCATGGACGCGTGCGGACTCGTTTCGCGTGCTTACCGAATATCACCGAAGAATTAGAATGTTAAGCGCTACTATTTAGAGTAAGCAAGGAGAGCCTAACCTTAATAACCATGTACTGATAATATTTTGGTTACGAAAAGTACCAACACCACAGAGGACATTCTTAAGTTTTTCCTTTAGGAATTCAACTACTATCAGCGATATCTTAAGTTTCAATAGAGTTAATGGCATGTCTTTATTCGTCAATGGGTTGCAATTGACCTCATTTGATATGGTGTTAAGTAATAATGAGGGTGTAGAGGGTGAAGCGTGCTCGCGCAAAATTATCTGGCTCTCAAAAACTTTTTTTATTATATTTTGAATCTGAAAACGATGAAACGGGAACCAATCGAGTTACAACGAAAAAAGTTAACGTGCGACGCATACAATAAAATTGTTCCGTGCATAAATCAAATGCTACATACAAGCCTTTCCAAGCTGGAGCTACAACCAACGAAACGCACTCTATAAAATGTTATTAGCTCTACAGCTAAAATGAGTTAACAAATTGTAATAATTTGCATAAAAAATTTATAACATTGATTCGCTAATTTCAAATTAATTAAACTACATTTATTGTATGCGGCATTCCACATATAAATTGAAAAACAAACTGTTTTGGAGTAAAATTTTCAGCTTTCATTTTTATGAACAAAACAACAACGGCTATGAAAATAAAACAGTACTGACGTTTTATTACATATCCGAATAGATGAGTGCAGTGCCATAGACAATATAAATGAAAATAATAAAAACATTTTAACTACTGCTACCAGATACGGTACAAGTTTGTTAGTTGTCAATTGAGGAAAGTTTATATGTCAAACTATGACATGGAACCTTTATGGCGACAACAACAATATACGTACGTATGTGATTCGTTGATCTTCATATAATGGGACTATCGTATTATTTAATAGATTTAACAGTATTAATAAATATTACTACGTAATAAGTGTTAACTAACTACACATTGTAGATGATGTGCTAACAAATTTGTAAGAAAGTTGAACTTTGCATGTTTTACTTACATTAAATCCATAAGATTTTAGCCTTAAGTAAAGTAATTAAGAGGTTTATGAGCGTTAATTTACAAACTACAAGTTGTTGGAATATGCAAAAAATATTTTAAAATTGTTTAACATTTTTGTTTGTAACTCATTTAAAAATATAGAATAATAAAAGCAACAGCAATTTTCCAGCATTGTTCACTTTGGAATTGATTTTAACAAAGTGTCAAAACGATTGGAGGTAAAAGCGCGGGAAATGTCTTATGTCACCCGAGCACAAGCTGTTTTGCGAGGCACAGACTTAATCTATGTAATGAAAATTAAATAATATTAACAACAAAATGACTCATTGTTAAAAAGGTTAGATATGAAAAAGGATTACGTTACTTTTTTTTTGTTAGCACATTTTTAGCTACTGCATAGTGTTTGATCGATCGTTCACGAAAAAAAAGTAATGCGAGTTTGATATATGCGACTATACATCAGGACCGCACAAATTTTCGTTACGAATGACAGTTGCACATGAACACTTAATGAATGTGCCAACTTTTCCATCAATTTGCTTCATTACTCGATATTTGTATGAACACGGTTGGCAACGTAAGCTATATTATTTTACAATTACTGTTATATACAATGGTGTTCATATGTTGCCATTATATAAACACTCAACGGAATATTCTTATATATATATTCCAAGTTAGCGTAATATAAAGATAATTAGCATATTTTTCTATCTCATCTCAGTTTTATTATCTCATAGAACGCACGCTATGAGATAGAAGAAGCTTTAGAGCGATCACACCGATTTTAATACATCCAATACCCACAAAACCGGTACAGGGCTATATTCCTAGAATGCAAAACGTTAGCATTGCAACTTTCCTTTGAGAAGGCGGTACGAAAATTATACGAGAATTACAAGGTAAAAAGATGTCGTCTTCATTCCCCTCAAAGCCGTAAATCAGACCAATGAGAGATTTTGCTCACTTCCCTAGCACTTTTATTGAGTTCGTCTAGTTTATATACATATTGCATACGTTTTTCCTTTATAAAAAAATATTAACGTTACATTATAATATTTTAGAATGTTAAAAGCGTACAATGACAAAAATTCTGCAATGTCATTCCAATTTCTCAAACACGAAAAACATATAAGATGATACATGACTTGGCCGAAAGTTCGCTGCTCGTTAATATGGCGTAACGCCAGATTTATAAGCTTCGATGTGTAAACAGCCAATTTAGTGCCAACAACTTTCTATTAATATTGTATTTTTAAAACAAAAACCCTTAAAAGCTTAATAAGTTAAATATCACAGCTGTGACACTAACTCTTATTGTTCGTTATAAATAATATGAGGATATATTTAAAATAAATAAAAAAGGGAAATCCTGCTCGTGTAAAATAATTGTGTCCGATTGTGTATCAAGAATTTATCCAATTATAATTTGTTTTCTTTAATCACAGCAGGCAAACGAGCGGTTCACGTGATTAAAAATGATCATCGTCGCTCATAGACAGCCACAAGACTCAGGGAGTTGCATGTATATAGAAAGAGTGTTGAAATGTTTTGTGCAACTGAGAAAACTGAGGTTCAAACTCACTGCACCGATCAACATAAATATAGTTTTAATTGTGAACATTTTCGTAGTGAAAATTTTGATATCCATTTTGTTATAACGAGCCACGATTACGCTGCGTTTTAAATATCTACCGTTCAACAGTTTAAATGATATCCGTTAAGAAGTATATTTAATAAATTTCCGTGCCTGTTAATTTTCGAAAACGTAGACTTAAAATAAATAATTAGCAGCAGGACAAATGTCTGGTAGATTAGCTCATCAAATTTGTGAAGTAACATCAAAAACATTCTAATGACTCTTCATTACTATGTTTTTGATATTAGTCTAATGTCTAAAAATATGGTGCTGAAAATATATATCTCAAGCAATTTAACTAATACGAAGGCGTTCTGAACTAACACGAGCCGTTATTCTTCGAAAACTTGTTTCACAACGCCGGTCACGTAACATTTCACTATGTTTTCCTAATCTAACTATTAGTACATACATTTGTTTCTTCTATTACAACGTGTATTATAACCATTTTATACCTCCGCTTTGTTTTGTTTACTAACGAACCGCATCTATTTATAGTTATAAAATGTTGGATTATTAACTTCCCCCAGAATGATATTCGTCGTAATTATTATGAAATACAAAAAAAAATATATTAAATGAAGATGAGCAGAATGCATAAGTCATGTTCTAATTGGCTGACTAGCCGACTGGTTCGCTCATTCGTCTACGTCGAGCTGAATTTATGCAAACACGTAACCAGTTATTATGAACCCTACCCCATTTGTAACAAGATATTGAATAGATGACAAGCTGTAGATAAATAAATCTTTCTTTAAGTAGATGTATATGATATATTTTCTTTGTTTTTTCATTATATATTGTATATAATTGATGCAGCTCAAAGATGTAAAATATTGATTGATTGGGATTTTTTTTTAGTTAACAAGTGATGAGACAATCACGTAAATCAAAATGATACGCCTGCCGCGACAAAGCGCTAAAAAGGTTATACACACAGTAGGACATTGCGCCCCACGCTTTGAAACGTTAGATGTAAACTTTGTCCCAGATAGACCCGGGTCATCATCCGAACAGCTAGCCCCGTGGCCCGTAAATCTCGATGTGCCTGAGCCGTTAGCTCATATCTGCTAGCCTTGCGAATGTCTCAGTCATCTTTATCACAGTAATTTTACTAAGTTCATTTTCCCACAAATCGAAATACAGTAACGTTTGGCGGCAGTAATTTAGGCTCAAAGTTTCTTTAGTATACACAAAAAAAACATTTTTATTATTTACAAAAAACTACACGTTAAATAGCTCGCAAATGTGATTTCCTAAATTATTAATTTATTTGAATCTGAATTGTTAATACTTAGCTTTTGGATTAGTCCATTCATAATTAGAAATGATGTAAAGGGAAACGTTACTAGTCCACTTGCGTTTTCTTTAATCAAAACAACAAAGGATTAATCCCACTCGAAAGCAATTACGAAAGCCGAAGGATTACGTAATTAAGTAAAGAAGTTGCCATTGGTAATCCGGGTTTAGTATACGATTTAGGGTTTAGGAGTCAAGTGGACCCAGCGCTTTTTGTAATTAGTTCATTGTAACAGAACAAACGTAAGGAAATCTACATGAGTGCTTTTGTGGAGGAGTGTCGATTGATTTTAGAAACAAACCCTGATTGTGTAATTTTTTTGAGAAAAGAGAATTACTGGTATTTTTAACCTCCACAAACGCTACGGCAAATTTTATTCCAAATAGCGTATAGTGTCTATTTTAAAAATATACCACCTGGGGCGTTCGATCCAAACAAGAACACGTAAAAGTTATTTTATCATCATTTTTTTTTGCCTTAATATTTGTCTTCGTAACATACAAAATATTTTATCATTTTTACAAAATATTTTATTATTTATATGCTTTGTTCCAAATTTTTCGCGTACATAAAAAAAATATTAGTTGAAATATATTTTTTATGTACATATTAAGGTTCAAGCAGGATAATAGTAAATAGACTAATTGGTATTTTTCCTCAAAAGTATATTAATGTCTTAAAAATTATTACACATGCTGTACTGTACTGAGCATATTTTTAAGAATAAAATATAATTATCATTAGAGTACATCAATAGCTTCAACTTAGCTGTCACGCGCTCAAAGCCTGATAACAAAGGTCTAGTATTATGTTCGTAATCTCAGGAAATTAGAAATTGAATTATTAATTAGAACACATATATATATATACCGCGCAATGTTGCACAGAAGTGTTAAACTGTCGTAAGACTGATAAAGACCATTCGTTAACCCCTCGATAGATTTCTGAAACCTATTAACGTTAAATATATTAGGATCGCAGAGAGCCTTCGGAAACGAAAAAGTGATTTACGGGAACTCTTAATAACACTTACCACTTTACCTGAAGCACTCTGAGAGAAGTCAATAATTTCAAATAAGAAAAAATCTCCTCCGTAATGAAATAACACAAGACTCGATTATAAAATTGTTTTATATAAGTTTTTAATCAAAATCTTTCACTTCCATGCTTTACAATGATAAGTAACATACTTAAAAATTGTTTTAAATTATATTATCAACAATCATTCGGTATAATAGTTATAAATTATAAAATTAAATTTGCATTATATTATTACAAATTTTGATATTTCATTTGTAAAAATAATAAAAATAAATAAGTAATAACACTTATCTCATTGTCAATATAGAGAGACCGGTTGGCGCGTGATATTTTTTAATGAGCTACATTCATACATCGGTATAAAAAACATCGAACCATTAAAAACAAACAATCCGTTTTCATTGCCTTTTCATACGCCAGAATTATTTTGCTTGATAATATCTGGCGTATTTCGAATGGTACACTATTATTATAAGCTCCTACTTCAGCTGGCACGCGGTACTGTGAATATATTGCAATGTTCCGCTGTGTAAGGTGATGTAGCTAGTAAAATTATTGAGGTAACAACAGGTGCAAATTTTTTTTGTATCGGTGAGAAGATACCTACGTTCTCGGGGGAAGTCTGGATTATGTGGTGATTACACGGATATTATCATAATAACTAAAGACTAATTTCAGCTATCATTCTCTTTAAATTATATTATGAGGTCGATAAGGACCCCATCCCTAACCACCCACCACTCCAAAGGCCCCGGCCTTATAGCAAGGAAACATTGTTTATCGGAGAGCCTTGACGAAGCGCATTAGCGCCATAATGACCTCGTCTCGGAAAGGGATCTGTCATCTGACAAAAGAAAGCTACGACCACACCGAATCCTCTGCCAGGATCGTCGACACGATTGCTGACAAGGAAAAAATTCGTCCAATCCGAACCGCTCCAGGTCTCTAGCCGATCAAACCGTAAGCATTAAATTATGTACTATATCATCATCATTGAATGAACCATAAAATAAAAATATACTACTAACTTAAACTTAATCATAAAAGAGTGCAAATTTATGTCTTTCATTTTGTCACCCTTTGGAATTTTCACAATATCCACTTAAAGCTATTATTTTCATCATCGAAAAATCAATCAGTATTGGGCGAAATAAGACTCATGCGTGGTCATAAATAAAAAAGGTGCTAGAAATAAAATAAGCATCATATCGAGTTTCTTCTTGTGGTAGGTTAGAAAATTAACAAGTGACCATTATTATAAAACAACAGAAATTTTATTTATTGTTTTCATTTTCATCGATAACATTTCCCGATGCTTACACTGCAATTCCTTGTATCTAGAATTACGCACATACTCCACAGTGCTAGGTCACTGTTAGCAACCGATATTCTATTAAGTAATTGGCCTACCCCAAGCAAACAAGCCCTTTCATAACGAAGCTTGTTAGATGAATCAGGTTCCTGTATAACTATTGTTTAATACTATTGTTTAATACTAAATGGACTCTATTCACTGCTGCAAGCTTGCAAGTTACGGCAACAATATTTCTCATAACAATAATGTCCCTGCAGTATCTTTAATAAACATTGTAATAGAAATTAATTACTTGTAATATAACATGTACAAAATTTCAGCGTCGAGTCTTCGTTAAATATATAGTTTAATTACAAAAGTACCATTGGTGTGAGTATTCAATTTAGTTTAATCATCGCATTTTATAATGATATCTTGTAGGACGCAATGTTGCAATAGATCATAAGCCCTAAATGAAGAGAGGAGGGGGAGAGGAAGGGTACTACACCTCTTACTTCTTGTAAAGGTCCTACAGTCTATAAAATATCGGGAAACCTATTAAAACTATTTATTCAATCAAATTTTCAAATATTACAACGCATAGCAGTCTTTAATATTTTTGGACATACGAGTATCTCTTTAGAAATAATTTTTTTAAGGCATTTGTTCTGAATAAAGCTACATTCCTTTTGCCTAGTGAAATGAAAATGCTTTTGACGTCAATAGTGATAATTTTTTGCGATCTTCTGTCAAAGGCATTTTGTTGTGCAATTTGCACATGATAGGTTTTCTCATTTTAATTTCATTTAATTCATTGCGCAACGTGAACGTTTATCTCTTTAGATATCAAATATCACATTGATAAATAATAAATAATAATATGTAGTAGGTCACGTCTCATAAATATATTAGTACAAATATACGAGTACACACTATAATATATTTGCGTTACATTGAATTAATCTTAATCGTTGCGTAAATACTTGATAGTATATACGGACTAGCGAATGCCTCGATTAGTGATAGCTAATTCAGAGTAAATAAATACGAACAATTGATTAGTTTCACCGAAATTAAATTTACATAGTTATCAATGTACCTTTAATTATATAATTTTTATAAATATAAATAACAAAAATAAACAATTCTTTGATTTTTTATTCTCTTTAAATCTATGGCGCGTGCTAATACAACACATGATGCTCTCTTTCTTGCCATCTATTTTATAAACATAAATCAGTCTCTTATGCTGGGAGTTTCCGATGTTAGGCGACGAAATGCTAAAAAAATGTACCACCTCCATTGAGAAAAAAAATTCGAATATTTATTTTAACAAAAAATTAAAGTTTTAACTTTTGAAACTTAAAATGTTATTAATACCATAACGCAAGTAAAAAAGGTTATTATACATTATCCCTGTCAAAAAATACATATCGCAACATAATAATGAAAATAAACCTCAAATCAAGCTAAAACACACTTAAATTAAGTAATAGCTGTAAACCAGTCCTTTGTCAGCTTCGTGACAACATGTGCAATGAGCTACGGCCATTGTTTGCCATTGTAGCAAACACAGCGGCTATACTTTATTACACTTTTTATATGTTTAGAGATATTATACTTTTTTCTTTATTTAAATTCCGTCGATAAATGCTATTTCTCATATAATGTTATTAGCTGCTAATATATTGTTGTTACCTATATTTTTAATGA
>DWQX01001438.1:0-28075 GCA_018245475.1 Pharmacophagus antenor | reverse complement strand
TGATAAATGGTTTTATTTTCATACATTTTATGTTTTTTTTTATATTTTAATATATTTTTTAATTTAAATTTAAAGTTTAATATAAATATGTTACAAAATTTAATAAAAATACTAAGCAAAAGAAAAAATCATATAAACAAATATCAGTTTTTGTCTAAACAATGAAATAAAAAATACAAATATTTATAGCACAGACCAACAGAGCTTTCACTAAGGCAAATACTTTTAGGTGGGTTTTACTAATTAAATTAATATCCGTTGGCGAAATGGAGCGGATGGGAATCCATTAAAGTCCAATGGACAAAACATTCGGGCGTCGTGATCTCTTTACCTATCAGCTTACTTGCTAGCATTGAAAGCTTCAACTTAACCATTACGATTTCGGTGTTAAATTAAATTGTATTTTAAAATTTACTTTTTATATTGACATTATTTAATAGTTCTTAGAGTTTTCAATAAAAAATATATAAAATGTACATTTAATCTTAACCGAGATATAAGATTAATTTTTATTAATTGAATTTTAAAGTTATCGTGGCTGATTAAAGTAAATGGTCAAAAACAATTACAATTTTTAAAAAGTCTGTCTTACTACCACGCCATTGAGTAGATGTATGTATTATCGGTATGTATCAATACAGTCCTATTATTTATATAGTACTCAAAACAAAATAAGGGCCATTAAGATTTTTTGCTGTACCATTAAAAAATAAAGACATTATATTGTTTAACTTATGTAACTACAAAATAATGTTATTGGTTATAATATAGGCTAACAATTGTTTAAAATAATAATCATGAATTGTTTTTTTAAGTTCATAATGAAATCGGCCATTTTGTTCGAAAAATATGATCAAAAGAAATCACCGGAAAAAGACAAAATACTGTCACTTTTGTTTCTTTTTTTAGTAACGAGTATGTCCTCCTATCTTAACAATACACTCCTGAAGCCTCGTATGCTTACTCCCGATCAAATTCCTCACGTTTTCATCTGGAAACACCTGCTAGGCACGTTTTAAAGGGTTAATTCAGCTGCTGTTGGTTGTAGACCCCTCGCTCATTCTCTCTAACTCTTCGTTTCAATAGGTCCCAGAATTGCTCGATTGGATTTAAATCCGGACTGTTAGGTGGCCATTGTAATACCGCAATGTGAGACACTTTTAGGACAGTTTAAATCGATCAAGCTGTGTGTGCACGTGCATTGTCTTGCATCAGGATGAATCCAGGTCCCACTCGCTGTGCAAATGGGATTACTTGACGACTGATGACGTCCTCGATTTAACGTGCTGCAGTTACGGTACCCGCATATAAAATGGAGAGCTCAGTTTTACCGTGTAAACTAATCCCACCCCAAACCATTATGTTGGGACCACCAAAACGGTCAACATCGTGGATGCAGAACTCCGAAAACCGCTCGCCGCGTCGTCTCCACAACCTAACACGCCGATCTTCATTAAAAAAAATTACTGTAAAAAGCACCTTGCCCCATTAATTAATCCCCCAGTTGAAATATTGACGGAAGAATATTAAACGGTTTGCACGTTGAACCCTATTCAGAGGAATTCTAACAACTCGTCGTCTTGACATTTGCTGGTCTTCGTGCAATCGATTAAGTATAGTTTGATCACTGAAAATGGTACCCGTTGCCGTAGATGGTGTTGTAACTTATGGGCCATTACTACGATCACGACGAGCAGTTAGTTGGACGTATCAATCCTCCTGCGTCGTTGTTATACAAACTCTACTTGAATCGGGTCTTCTGGTAACACTGCCGGTCTCTTGGAAGCGATTCCATACATTTTGAGCAGCTCTTCAAGAAAAACCCAACTGCAAACCAACGTAAACCTGCGAACGTCCTTCTTGAATCATAGTTATGGCTCTGGTTGCTATAATTGTCTCCATGTGCATTCGTACTGGTGGCATGAGTAATGCGAGATGATAAATGAATCAATTAAAATTGAAAAACTTTTTTCCTAAAATAACCGAAACAAGCTAGAAGATAAGCGAAGAAAAACATAAGTATAACATCCAATTATTTTTTTTCGTAAAATAGTGGCCATTACTTTTTAAATTAGGAACACGAACACCAGCATAAAAGAGATCAAACACCAAAGAATTCATAATATCAATATAATGCTACTTATCATTTTCAGTTTACTAAAGTGCAGTTAAATGTAAATAAACTAGCAGTCCTTAATTTGTTTAGAGTAGTATATATGGAATAGAATAATATTAGGCATTCTGTTATATACAATATAATGATATATCTACCGTAAATTAGCAAAAATAATGCTTGTATTATGAATATTAATTAAAGCCGGTTTTGAATAAATAGCATTAGATTTAACATTAACAACGCGGTACATATGAAACCTGTTGTAAAGTTTGTACATACGATAATTTGGCATAGCCTGAATAGCGAGACTGCTGCATAATTTCGGTTTCATTTATGATATGGTGTATTATCGTAGATTGGCGGCGTATACCACCACATAACAGTAGTATATAGCGCGCGCATCTCACCTCATGAAATGAGAATTGGTTTATACATTGTGATAGTACCTTCCTACTTATAGGCGTACATCATATTTTAAAAAGACTTTTTTTTTAAATAAAGAGTCAAATGTATCAGAATCTGATAAACTTATCAAACAAAATTGAGAATGTATTCGTTAATCAATGTAATCAAAATGACGTTCTTCGTGTTGAAAGTAAGAAGGGCTTTTAGTTCTTAGGAACGGCACATTAACTTGTTTTTCGACAGTTGGAAATTTAAATTCTAATAAGTTGTTATAAAATGGATATTGATATTTAACATTGAAACGTTTGTTGTTGTAATCAAAAAGATGTGAAAGAGGTTGACGTATAGCGTATGGTTTGTTTGCACGCCTGATAGCCGTTGGATTGAGATCCATGGGCATATTAGCATAGCTGGAAATCTTTTTGTGCTCGAAATTAGTATTTGGTATTTCGACATTGCCTACGAATACTTTCTTCTTCCCATCGTTAATTGCACTGTCTAACTTGTTAGCTTGTATTTTGTTTCTTGGAACATTATGGACAGAACGTTCTGTTGTTAGCCAAGTAGCAATCATACGAATTGCTTTTGCGTTGGACCTAAAAGTGTTCTCTGTCGTATACTTCTTAGTGTTATTTGAATACTGATGGATATCTTTTGCGTACGGTATAGCGGGATTAACGGTTGCCTTAATTGTTAATAAGTCCTGGGGCCACAAGTTTATGTTCAACGTGTTATTATAAAATTGATACTTCCTTGAACCTTTTTGTTGAACCTTGTCTTCAGATTTTTTCACATCGTTGATAAAATTTTCGATTTCTTGTAAAGTCATCGGAGGCATTGTCGACGCAGCATTTTTAACTATGCTTTCAATATTGTATAGCACTTCGTTGCTCCTGTTATCATTATTATTTCGGTATTGTTCTAGATAATTAATTGGCGATCTCGCAAATCTCTCCCAATATGAATGTGGTGCATAACTAAGCTCATTAAATATTGGATAGTTTGGAGTATTTTGATCCATATGTTCGATTTCAATGTCAATTTGTCTATCATTCTTTGAATCCACATCTCTTATAATTGTGGCAATTTGTTTCCCAAGATTGGAATAGAACGTGTCGGATGTTTTTATATTTTGTGGATATTTTTGGAAGTTAAATCTTCGAGCTGGTTCTTCTGTTTTAGAAATAAATTTAGAACTTTTGCCTTGGTAGGTAGAAAGTGGCTTAATATTTTTGATATTTTGCTTCAACTTTGGTGCTAGCAACTTTTCAGTATCATTGAGATCTATTCTGTGGATTAGTTGTGATAAATATTTAAAGTTTGCTGTATTTTCTTCTAGTGATGGATTTTTGTTATTACTTTCTTGTTTAGAATCTTCGTTACTAATTTGTTCGACTTGCAATGTATCATCAATTTCTAAAGATTCTCGATGTCTTAACTCTGGAGGAAAAGTTCGTGTTTTATGTTGTTTTATAAATGCTGAATTTTGAACGAGTTGTCTTAAGCGCCGGAGCTGTAAATTAAATTTTAAGGGTAAAAAAAATTATAATATTGTAAAAATTTAAACTTAATTTATAAATTCGTTTATCAACTTACAGCATCGTCTCCATTACTACGCAAATTTTTCTTTTTTCTCATTCTAAAATAAGTAAATAATATCAAAATAATAATTGGTAATTATCGCATTTAAAAAAGTAATTATTATATATATTGTGAAAATTTAATTAAACGTATTCTACAATTTGATAATTTTTCAATCAACCTGTATGATTACATAAAAATAAATAAATAGATTGAATATGTACGACACATTTCGAAAATGACAATTTTACAGCAGGCTTTTTTTTGTTTCAATAAATACATTTGTTTGATATTTCTTTGGTCACAAATTTACATCACAATAATTCTCAATTGCTATACAGTTTGAAAAATATTATACGATGAACGGCCCAAAACCAAACAAGCCGTTTTCTCATTCATTTCTTGAAAATTAGCGACATGTAGATTTACACTTTGAAAAGATTATTCATTATTGCAGTTCAGTCTAATTTGAATATTATTTGACTTAATTTCCTATTTTTTCTTAAAATACCATTTCTTCCCTTGTAAATTACATTACAATTTCCTTACTTTGTTCGTAAGTTGTTTTTATTTTCTGTATTTGGTGATTCAGTGTGGGTTGAAGTTATATAAACCGTAGTTAAATGGGTTGATGTTGATTCTGTCGTAACAAACTTTTCTGACGATGTTGTTATTACAGATAAAGTTGTATACAATGACGTGGTTGAAGTTCCCGCAACTGTTTGATTTTGGTCACAGTCTGGCGATACATCTGAAAAATGTCCAAAAGATAATTAAAATAACAAATTTGTAATAAAATTTGTTTGAATTTTAAGGTTATTGCAAGTGTACAAACATGCTCACTTGGGAAAGGGTAAGCTGGAACCACAGGAGGTACAGGTACCATAGGGTACATCGGAAGGACTGGAGGCGGCAAACCTACCGGGGGATAAAATGGAGTCTCTATATTTGGTAAAAAAATAAAAGAAGGCAGAGGTGGTTTTGGTTTTTTGTTCAATATGACAAATTTTTTATGTCCATGTTCATTGTCCTTACTCTCCGACTGCTCTTTACTGCTCGAAGTGTCTGAGCTATCAGTTTCAGTTTCTGAGTCAAAGAGGCTGTCATCTTCTGTAATGCGTAATAGTTTTCTTCTTAAGTCATTCTTCTTCAGTTTTCTTCGCTTTGAATTTTTATTTTCATATTTATGTCTATTTTTTTTAATAATTTTTATTTCAGGTCTATTCCCGCTTCTTCTGCTTATGCCGTTATGGTTAGTTTTATTAATAACTTGACTTTCAATAGTTTTATAAAACTGGTTGTACAACCAATCGCCAAGGTCATCTGCATTCTTTGCAATACTGTCTACGTGGTCGTCTAGGGCATCAACAGTTGGAAAAGGAGTTACTTGTTCAATTACTTCTGGAGAGTCCATTTGAGATATCGGAGTTCTTGTAGGTTCAAATGCGTACTGCCGTCGGTAGCTATGAAATAACTTTGAACTAAAAAAAATATGTATACTTCTTAGTGAAAATTTTATTTTTTAATAACATTTTTTTCTATATGTGTCATACTTGGGTTCACAAATTTTTGTGTCTGTATCAAAATAGTAGCCGGGGTGGCAATGGCATCCAATGATACAACCAGGAATGCCATCAATACAATATTCAAACCTTCCGTGTGCACCACACTCTGGAAAATACATTGAAAGCAAAGTAATACTTATTATTTAAGTTTTATAGTACCGAAATTTGTTTTATTAATCTTCTTTTATAATGGAAGAATAATCGCGATAGTTATGATTTTTTATGTAAATGCTTATCACAATGTCGATATTTGTTCTCTATTCTCTTTCAGTTCTATTCTCAATTTATAACTCATTTTTGCCTGTATAATAACAATAATTACTTACCATATTGCGTAGTGTCGTTGGGATTAGCAGAAATCGTTACAGCGATCACAAAAATTAGCAAAATAATCATCGGTAAAAATTATACTTAAACAATATCATTATTTAACAAAAATGTACAGCAATGCGTAGTGCCAAGTGGTAGGATACCAAGAACACAAATATTCCGCTAAGGTTCTGAAAATGTTTTCTAATTTTAACTACGTGTCATTGGGAAACAAAAATGTTGCCAATTGAGTGTTATTTAATTACACTGGAATAATTGTAATTATAATCTATATTTTAGTTTTTCACATAATAATCAATTTCATAAAGTCACAAATACCAAACCAAAACTAGTATAATTAACACTTTAAGAAAATGTACACTGTACCGGTTCGGAAACAATAGCTTGATTACTTGACGACTTTTTCTATTCATACAATACGTGCATTGTGTTGATGGTTATCATCGTGCCAATCTAACCGAATGCTCGTGTACTATTTTCTATACGTAACAATAACATTATTTGTGATGTAAAGTCATATTTTGTTAAATCTGATGGCAAATATTGTATTAAATATAAAATTACCTAATCATGCTAATGATTTTATTAGAGATACACGAGGCGTATCTGGTTTGTCTAATATGAATTGATAGTTGTGGCATGTAGAATTTTAAATAATACTGGAGGAAGTGAATAGATTTACTGCTACCATAAGAACTAAAGATCTCATCTTATCTCATTTATTTATGACATACCTAATTATTAGAAATGGAAAGCTTTTACTACGTTAATAGAAATAGGTAGATATTCTATAGAATAGCAAGAAAAAACATCATACTAGATATCAAATAAACTGCAATAACTGGAACCATACTTTATCATTTTTTAATAATGGCCACCCCAACTTTTCACATGGGGTAGAGCCACGCAGCGGATTGCCGCTGCATGAATGAGTCGGCTCGACCGAGGAAGTACCACGGCCTCGCAGAAGATCAGTGCTAAGTAAAAGTTTGCTTACTTCTGCGTACCGTATCATGAACTGAGGTTGCCGGGTAGCGTCCCCATGACATGGTAGCGGCATTAAAAAGATTACCCTAGAAGGGTAACAACACCAACGGTGTTGGAGAATCCCGCAATGGGTTTCCGCGCGCTGACTGCTTGGCGCGGACGGAGCGTACAGTCGTGTCGTCGTATTCTGCGGAGGGCGATATTCCGCATTGTTGTCATTGTGCTCGAGGTGAATGAAGAGAAAAGGCAGTACAATCTCTTGTTACACTTGTAACTAATTCTGTAACATTAAGGGGGTTTAACGCCGTCCACTACCACCTTAAGACGGCAGACCTGGACTTATTGTTTCTAACCGAGACGCAGATATCTTCTTCTGCTGACACTTTTTACCTGCACTACTCTGGGTACAAAAAGGAAGACTTATTAGTACCGAAGGCCGGAGTTTGTGTACATATGTCCATGAGGATATCTGCCATCGACGCCTCGTCAGTCTGAAGGTACGGACAGGTCCTCCACCATCCGCTTGTCTATACGTGACTATATAGTAGTGGTAACTACGATAAGGATTGACTTATTGACCACGTCCAAATAGCTATAATTTCTGTGCTCGAACAAACCTCTTCCGTAGGGTTTGTTATACTTGGTGACTTTAACCCCCATCACGCCAAATGTTTTCGCTCACTTAATACCGATCATGCGTGAAGATCAGTTCACGACTTTGCCTTGGCGTATTATTTTATACAGTTCGTTACTTCGCCGATTCAATCCCGCATGTAAAAGATCTCTGTTGACCTCTCATTCGGACAAGTACGTAGTCTCCGTCGAAGTCTTTCTTGGATCGTCGAACCACTGCATGATCCGGAGCAAAGTGCCTCTCATATAGTCGTTGGCTTTACGGATCCATGAACAACCGTCGTATTTAGTACTACAAGTTAACGGATTTGGATGGATTTCGGTTTTTATTTCCATCCTACCTATGGGTATGCTTCTCAGTGGATGCTCTCAACAGCATAGCAGAGTCAGTTGCTGATGTTGTTTCAGGGAATGAAACATTTTATTCCACATTTTGTGGAATCCATCGGTGGTAAGACACGGCCCTGGTTCTGTAGCTCTTGCAAAGCAGAGGCGCGCCGCGAGCGGGAATGTTATCGAGTCTGGACTAGTGCATCGGTGTCAAGATATAAAAAACGGCATACTTACAAAGGAATAAACCTCTGACTTCAGGTCCTTCAAACGAGTAAGTGCCGCTGCAAGTTCGGAGAAAATTGGCAGATTTGGCGAGTTCGTCTTCCTTCAGGAGCTCGAGCATTCAGGTGCCTCGCCAAAGCTGTTCAAGGGAATTTCTGTCAGCCATTCCTACTATCCTTGCACAGGAAGGATCACACACTGCCACACGCTGCAAAAGAGAAAGCGGATTGCTTGGGTTCTTTTTTTGCAACCAACTTGACCATGGATGACCAGGGAAACCTATCATCTACCATTCCTGGATGGTAGGCAGGGTTTTTTAATCCATCTGGATAGCTATCACCCTCAAAGTTAATCTGCCGCCATAAGAGCATTGCTGTGTTCCGGCAATCATATATGTGAGAGCCAGATGTATTGACGAACACGCTTCACTATGTACGGTTTCATTGTTACTTATCATTAGATGAAATCGAACTCAAGTGTTAGCCCATAACCGATAAAAAAAATCCTGTAGAGTACGTGCTTCATGTCGGATATCCTGTTCAGGCAGCGCATTGTTAGGAGTAGTTTTTTCCTTAGACATTCACGAGTCGAGTGGGCCTCATGAAATCCCGCCAATTGTGCTAAAAATCTGCGCACCAGAGGTGACACCAATCTTTTCTTTCGCCTCTTTCGGCATTCTTATTTTTTAGGTTTTTTTACGTGCTCTTGGAAAACAGCGTTAGTGCACCTGATTCCTAAAAAAAGCGACCGCAAAAATCTGTCTAATTACTGGCCTATTTTCTAAAATCATGGATAACCTGATAAACCGCCAGTTCCTCAGGTATCTGGCAGAGAATCAGCTCATTAGTGACTGTCGGGTTTGGCACAAAGCACTTCTTTTAAATCTTTTATCCTACGGACATTCCGACAATCCGGCTAGTGGATCGCTAGCTTTCTCACGAACCGAAGCATTATAGCCATTGTTGACGGAGTGTACTTGGCTTCAAAACCTTTAAATGCTGATGTTCCACAAGATTGTATTGTGGCCCTCACTGTTTCTTCTACATATTAATGACATGTTGGAAGTTCGCAATATACATTGCTATGCGTATGACAGCACTGTAGACGTCCTTTACGCCAGCCACGCCAGTGTCTCAGGAAAGTATAGAATAGTACCGGAACAAACTTGTCATAAGTTGAGATTTTGTTATGCAAAGTTTTCGATTAGGGACGACTACCTAACCTAGTCAATTTCAACCCTAGAAATACTCGTTTCCGCGTTGATCACCAAAAAGAGTCCCTTCATCATTTTCCCTCATATTGTAGACACCCCCCTTACGGCCTTCACAAGCATTGGAATCCTTGGCGTTGACATATCGAGGGATGTGTCTTGTCATGATACAATTCCGTCAACTAGAAGAAAATGCCAAGATGGCTTCGAAAAAGTTTCATGTACTCTATAGAGCGGGACAGTATTTCTCTCCAGCTCACCCCATCCTTCCATATAAGGCACTAGTTAAGTTCTAATTGGAATACTGCTTCCGTCTCTAGGCGGGCGCACCGCGGTACTAGTTTCTTCCATTTCACCGCATACAACGGGGAGCAGCACGAATCGTCAACAACCAGGTTCTTTCTAAACACCATGCCAGTCCAGCGTTGCGAAGAGTTGTTGCGTCGCTTCGATTTATATAAAATTTACCACCGGTAGTACACGACACAACGCCATATTCCATCCTCACCGCCTGGATTATTGGCAATCTTCCATTGTGCGTTCTAAGCAGAATTTTTTACCACGCACAATTACTCTGTAGAATCAATTGTCGCCAGTGGTATTACCGGACCTGAACATTCAAGAAAAGAGCCTATTCCCATCTTAAAGATCTGCAACGCAGCTGCGATTGCCCGTGTTACAGCTGTCTATGTGCGACGGTGATCACTTTCCGTCACCTGAACCGGTTGTCCTTTGCCTACTCTAACAATAAAAAACAAACATAATAATGCATTCAAAATAAACTTAAACTGGTACATATTTTATTGTTTAATATAAGGTTATATAAAGCTATTTAATGTGGTATTCATATATGTCTGATCATGACAATTTTACTTAACATATATAACTTGTACATATATTTAAGAAATGGGTTTTAAACATTTAGAATTAATAAAATAAACCACAGTGTTACGTAATAGTACATTTTAAAACATCTCTGTTTCACTCACTTTATACAATTAATATTATGTAAAATAAGAAAAAATTGAAAATAGAAATGTAGGATATCAGTGTCGTAATATATTTCATTTCCGACTGTATAGTTCAGAATTAAACATCCTCGCCCAAGTCCGGAATTCCTTTAAGGCCCCTGTAACATAAACATATTTTGTATTTTGACTTATAAGTATATATTTTTTTATCTATATTGTGACTCAAAGATATATTTTATTGCATCTCCAATTTTTTTTTTATTGTGGCCAGTATTCTTTCTTGTAATGCTCTTTATTGTCTGTAGCGTCTAAGACAGTTTAATCTATTTTTTAAAAGTGAAATACAGTATTTTTGATTTTTCTCCAGTAATAACTTAAAGATTTTGTTTATTAATTAAGTCGTTAATAAACATTTTCAATTCAGGTAAAAATTTTGCATTTTCAGTATTAATGATGATTACAGTAAATTACTCACTTTGTACAATCTTCTGGTAAAACACATTTGTGTGTGCGATCATCACGTACGTAGGGATGTACACATATACATCCAGGCTCACAAAATGGGTAACAGGGTCGTAGACGATCGTGAGGATTATCACAAGTAACTGAGGCGCATCCCGCAAAACAAGGCTCGTACCTAAAAATTTAGTTATTTAAAAAAAATCTAAAAGGTAAATTAAATCAAAAGTCAAAAACATGACTTTTTAAATGTCCAAATGATAACGTAAATAAATAATTCACAACATAAAAATTCAAATATAAATTTTCGTCAAAACTGTAATTTTTTATAAATACATAATTATAGGTGATAAATTAAAAGTTTTACCTTTCATGAAGTCGTTCACAGTTCATGGACATAGACAGCGACTTTTTATCTATATCTTTTTCTCTGTAAAAAAGACATACATTTAATTCGTAATTACATGTACAAGTAGAGGAAGTTATCTAAACATTCAATAATAATAATAATGGTTATTACAAAAAAGATGATGGGCGGGTTAAATCGCTGTTCACTCCAGAAATTATCTTGTCCAGTTCGTCGTAGCGTCTCTGCCCCCTAAAAACACTCGGCGGGAGATCCATTTCCCGTTGTCTGTCCGATCCACCAAAAGCTTTGTCGTCGTCAGAGTATCTCATGTTATCTTGATCTAATCTACGCCTGTCCTCCCAATCCTTGTGCTCTGAATCTAAAGATTTCAGCAACGCTTTCTTTCTCCAGTTTCTCCTATCATCGCCGAGTGTATGTCGTTTGTTATTTTCGACATCCTCGTAATCATAACTGTTTATCCTTGAAGCAAATGCAATTACGTTATCTGAAATTTAAGTAAGTATTAACATAAAAAAAATATATATTTAAATATAAATTTTTATTTTTCAGTTATTCGATCAAAAAAAAATTTTACATAGTAAAAAACCCAATAACAAGAGTGCTCGCATTTTGATGCTCAGTTACACTCCATGTTGTTCGCAGAATAACATTGAGATAAACTGTTGCGTTTCATTTTACGACAACTACGGAGCAGCTAATCGGAGCAATTTAAGGATTGTTGATAAAAAGAAAATTTAAATGAACGATACCCATATTGAGGAAATAAAATAGAAATGAACAAAGCAGATTAGAGAATCTATTGATTTTTATTAACATGAAGAACACTAACTAACCGAAGACGTTTTTGATGTATGGAATTTTATACCTAATAGAAGTTATTTCGAATAAAAATTATAACGGCTATAAGTTGTCACACAAGTTTTTAATTTAGTGTAATAAGGAAAAAAGATGTTAAAATTCTTGCACTATTAAGGCCTTACGAGGTGTATATCATATTTATTATGGAAAAAGAAGCGAAAATGAGAAATAAAACAGAAAGCGTTTTAAGTAAACCTGGGTCACTTTCACTTATATTATGTAAGGTTCTTTTCTGATCACGCTGATCAATTCGTGCATTAGCATAAGCACAGATAGAATTGTAATTTAGTTTGTTCGGGTTTAACAAATATATTTAACTCATTTGGCCGATTTTCCCTTATTTCTATTACTTTCTGTATTCGTAATCATCGCAATTTGTATCATAGCAATCCTACATTAATGTTACATGTATACCTATCAAACTAAAATGTGTAAAAGGAAAATAATAAATATCTTGAATGCTAATTAATTTGTGTTACATTTTATTTTCAATTCAATTTATTTGTTTAATGGGTGATCGAAAATTATCTTTATGAAGTAATTTCCTTGGTTGCAACGCTTTAATAGGCGGAGGAGCTATTACAATATTAAAATAGTTGCCCATGCGGGAGACCTCTGATGCTCGTTTAAAATCTTCCATATGATTGTTTGGCGGTCCTACGCTATCGTCCATATCTAAAATTTCATCACGTTTTCCATGGCTCCTGGAAGTTTTCCCTGTAACAACGTACTTGGGCATTGGCGGCTTTGCAACTCTCTTAGTTGGAACTGGAATACCCATCTGAGTTCTGAAATCAGAAAGTTACATAGTTTTAATTATTTATTTGATTATTTTAAAATTGTGGGGTTGAAACACACGATTTTAATTTTATTTTTGTTTATTTCGTTTGTGTTTGTAAACTCGTGTTTGTTTTTTTCTCGCGTTTGTATTAATTTTAACCCAATCTCCTGTCTTAGTTATAATAATTAGTAGAACCAGAGTTGAATCTACTGATAAGTATTTCATATGTCATACTTTGCGCAGTATTTATTGAATTACTTTAAACTTTCAATAACAGAAAAAATGCATTATGGATTCTGGTTTTCTTTGCATTGCCCAAAACAATATGTCATTTTGTCAGTCCTGTTAAGAACATTGTATATGATGTTATTTAGTAATACAGTTTTGTAGATAGTTTTTTTAATATATAGACATAAAATTATTTGAATATTACATACAACAGAAAGTGTATATTAGTTACCTATGTTAGTATTAATAATATATATTTAGAATTATACTCATAAATGCACTTACGGCGAACAGTCTTGGGGCAGGACACATTGGTGGGTCCTATCGTCCCGTACGTATGGCTCACCGCACACGCACCCCGGCTCGCAGTATGGGTAACAGGGGCGCAAATGGTTGCGCGGGTTGTCGCACGATACCTCCGCGCAGCCACCGAAACACGGCTCGTACACTTCATTTGGCCAATAACAACCTACATAAGAGATCGCTGGTCAAAAATAATGGATAAATGATATGCGATATCATTTGGAAATAGCAGAAAAAAAAGATTATCCAGTAACAAAAATATAATATTCTATATGTATATACCAATAATTAGGGGCCTCATAAGTGCCTGGAATAATTATCATATGTTTTAATATGTACACAATTTTCTACGTTTTGTTAGGTATGATACCAACCAATTAATTTTCTCAGTTAAACAATCTTACAATGTTTATAAAGTTTAAGGAGTAAACAAAGTAATACATAAAACGGTCATGTTATTTACCGGTTATTAAAAAAACCTAAATTCTATTTTCGTGGCAAACATTCTCGTGTGTTAACATGTGTTAATTCTTGTAGTGGATTCTGAATACCTTAGATCTTTTCTACGACGTTTTAACGGTCAGGTTTCAGCTGCCATGGGTGTGATGGAGAAACCTAAACTTATTATAGCCTTAGTATCCAACTAATATATCTTATTTAATTTATGAAGACTGCAGACAATTTTTCACTTTTAGAGAAAACTGTAATGCGAAAAAGAAGAAAAAATTTTAATGTCAACTAGTAACTAGCGAAATGTATTATACCTTTGCTGATTTTTTCTTCATCTCGACATTTTCCAAATACAACCCAGTAAATCAAAACAGCGAAAAGTGTAAACGACTTCATCGGCAGAGACTTTTAAACAAAGTAAGCGCGAGCGCGATAAATCAATTGACACGTGTAAGCTGAAGAAAAATCTTTATTGCTAAAGCAATAGAGTTTAAAGTGATTTTGATGCTAATAATTAATATAGCTAGAGCGTCTTAAAAGGATAACGTCGTCAATGCTTCGTGATAAGGGTATGTGTTTAGTAAACACAGGGTGCTCCGTTAAGCCTCGTTTGATTGAATTATTGCTTACGACGCCACCTACAGCGGAGGTGCTCAGATCACGGTTATAAATACCTTTGCATTAAAGCGATTTAGATACCTGTAGAAACGTAGCACTTACAAACCTGTTATATATAGTTTTTTAATATTCGCTGCCTGTATGACCTGCAGGTTATGTAAATAAAGCTAGGGCTAAATAAAAGGCCAATTACAGCGATGAAAATCGTGAAAAGCTTCGGCGAGCTCGAAATTGCTGCAATATGACGTGTAGGGATTCACAAAATCGCAATATCCATAAATCTGTTCAAGATGACGATCCTGCCACGGTCTGGAAATTAGAAAGCTAGGAGTTGGTAAACAACAAAACTCTCCAACAGATAGTTCTGACTTAAATGGTCTCAATCTCCATTTTTCCTCATCATCGTTCATAAGTAACATAGATAAATCGAATACCTTAAAATATCTTTCTACTTGTGTAATTTTCTTCCTATTCCTACTAAAGTTGCGCTTGTTCAGTCCTTACTTCTGCCGATACTTGACTATGCAGACATTTGCTATCCTGATCTCACAGAGGAACAATTGAATAAACTTTACCGCCTTCGAAATATTGGTGTACGGTTTATATATGGGGTACGCAAATATGAACACATATCCGAATTTCTTGTAAAGCTCAAGTGGCTCCCAAAACGTCTTCGCCGGAATGCTCATATTCTTTCTACTTTATATAATATAGTATTCAATCCACTTGCTCCACATTATTTGAAAGAACGCTTTAAGTTTATATACCTCTCACTCATGACCTCACCTTGCGTTCTAGTAAAAACTTCTCTCTTTTTACTCCTTCACACACTTCTTTCTACTCAAAATCTTTTACTATTTACGCCGTGAAGTTTTGGAACTCCTTACCTCTCTCTATTCGATGCAGTGAAAGTATTGAATCTTTTACAAAATATGTCAAAGATCGCTATCTGCAGCTCTAATTTTGGCTATAACATTCTCATGCAAGTATTATATTTATATATTATTCATTGTATATATATAGTAGAATTTCTTAAATAGTATATTATTTTATTCTATTTTTTGTTTATTTTTCTTTTGTTTCTACTTTAATTTCTTTTCACTGTTCTTGTGCACTCTACAGTTTTTATTTACTTGCTAAATTTTTACCCAATACATAGCGATAAGACCGCCTATCGTGAAAATCCGGATGTACTTTCTTTTTTGTAACTCGATGATAAGTGCACAATAAAGTATAGTTGTATTATATTTGTTATTAAAATAAAAAGTTTATATTTTATAAAAATACCTTTTTTATTTTTATTTCAATGTTAACACGTTAAGCGCCATTTCTGCAACCGATGACTGGCACTGAACTTCCCATTGAAACCGCGTCAGCAGAAAAACAAAATGACGTAGTGTATCTATTTCATGGTTATTTAAAAAAGGGCATTTTAAAAACACTATTGCGATAAGTAACAATGTCTCTAAAATAAACACTACTTATGTGGTCAGATTCATGTATCATATTTTAATTAATTACTTGTGTGCTTTACATTCCTATGCGTGGTCGAAACGGAATTTCATTAAAAAAAATTACGTCACTTAAAGTGATAATAAGTAAGATTTTAAAGTAAATGATTTTTTGTTGTATCATTTTAAAGTTTTAAATATAAAGAAACAAGATAAGTAGAGTTATTGAACATACATTTATTATTATGTGCCTTATAAAGTATTATAACTGATTAATAAAAAACATTTTTCGAATAATGCAACTGATAACATGTTTATTAAATAACACAAACGAATACATTTCGCCGTTATTATAATTCAATTGTTGTGATATTTGTTATACTTGGCATTACATAAGGGATACAAAACTTGAAACATGCAGAGGTTCCAAACAGTAAATCTTCAATGTTCATAGTTGTAGGAGTCAAGTTTATTACTACCTACGTTGGGTACGTGGGACTGCAGCTATAACGAAAAAGTGAATTGTTGTTGTTTACCGTAATTAATGTGTGGTTTGAAAATAAATAACATTTAATTTAAGTACTTTTATCAATTTCATAAGAGTAACTTTTCGCTCAAAGCGATTTTGAAGATAATTGTCTCGACAGGTTGATAATTTTTTTATAGTTTTTGAAGACAAAAAACCCATCCATTTATATCAAGGTTTTAAATTTTGAGAAAAAATGTTAAAAGAGTTCAAACATTAATTAATTAAATTAGTAAGCGTACATAAATAATTATTATCTTTAATAACTCACACTTGCGTTTGATTGCGATTCAACCTCATAGCCAACAGTGATGTAGTGGATGGTAAAAATCAGCGGTATAGTTAAATTTTCTCTATTCTCTACACTTTAGCTTCTACATGCCTCAGCAACCACATTTGCTTAACTGTGATGTCTTTTTGATGCAAAAAATTAATATCTACCTTTTTATCCAATGTCTGTTACTAGCCCTAATAAAAATCATGATTGCAAGTACAATGTCTCAGTAGACGGTAGAAGTACATTCCCGACGCTTCGGGATTTGTTATTGTTATCACGGCGTTTTATGTAGCTCCCGGATCCGCTTGCGAAAAATAGCTGCCCCGATAAAATATGATTGCATGCTTTCCTTCTTTTTATTGTTTCTACCGCTGCGTATCGGAAATGTCGTCGAGTGTTGGATTGTATGTTATAATATCAAACTCAGCCGAGACTTTCTTATTTATTTATTACTATTATGTAAAATGTGTATTATTTTTTTAACGATTTTATTTTTAGCTTTGTAAGTATATATTATACCCAACCCCTCTGAGTACTAAATTATATTCTCCACAAATAGTTTCTTCATAAATGACTATAAATCGATTTTAATGATTATTTTTAATCCGTTTGAAAAAATATATCAGGAATTTAGACACATAAATTAATAAAAAAGCTCAATGTAACTGTACATTGGATTTTTTTTACAAATTTGTTTTAAAATTTGAGTCAAGGTTATTACAGAGATAAAATCTTTCTAAATTATTAAAAATATTGAGATTACCTGTATACAATTGTTCGAATTTTGTTCTTGTTTATTCCAAACACGCGCGGCACAAATTACAAGTGTACCAAACTGTTGGTTCTTAAATGGCAGTCGTTCCACTGCTGAGTCCTTTTCCTCTATCGAATAATGTAATTTATTCTTGTATTTTAACTCTTAGTATATTAAGAATTAGGTTTACTTTATATCAAAAGAAGAACAAAATTATTGATGTCCAGCAAAGAGATTACTTCAGTCTCAAGGGTGTACAAAGTTTATTTATACCTGTAGTGGATCCAAGTATTTAAAATAACTATCTGCAAATATGTTCTGTTCATGTTTGTAAATTAAAAAAATGTTGATTTTTGTGCAATTTTACGGTGATAGTTTCAAAGAAAAACGAAAAAGTATCAAAGAAAAACTTTTTAAGATAATTCCTATTTTAAGTAATTGATTAAAACCAGATATAGTCGCTTTAAAAATCCTTGTGGTTTAGACGTAGTATCCATTTCTGCCATGTATTGTTCTTAATATATATATACATATTAATCAGATAACTAAGATAAGTGTGTTAAGAGTACTTTCGTGGGAAGTAAGTATATTATGAACGCGTTATTTATTAACGCGTTCATAATGTTTTATACATTACTGAGGATTCGTTGTTAGTTAAGTCATTATCTCAAACATGTAATGTGCAATTCATTTGAAATTGCTTTTGCGTTTCGTACTAACTGCATATTTAGTGTCGATAGTTGCTAGCTCACGTAGGGCACGTCTAAGAGTGAACTTGTTTCGACAATTTTACGTAAGATCTGATGTCTATAACGATTAATTCTCATATTTCCATTACATTATTATAGAATGATTTTGTATGTAAATAATCATGAGTTATATAAAGACTTCTCATATTTATACATAGGGTATTTAACATATATTTTACATAGGGTATTTAATTTGGCAATTAATATTTAATAGAAATGGCAAGAGTTCATTTTTAGTATAAGTATTTGGGATATAAAATTTTTATCATTGATTTTTATAATTGTCTTATGAACAGTTATTCTAAAATGCGTTACAACAATTTTGATATTATTTTTTTATAAATGTAAAGAAATACAGAAGATATGTTAGTTAGCGTTTGTTTTATAAAATCATTCATTTAAGTTTTAAAATATGCTTGATTTGAAAAAAAAAGATTTAGTATGTTATTTATAGTTATTTGCATTTAAATAACTAATATTTGCCATTATTTGTGCAGCATTTCCATAAGTCCTTGTATTAAATGCGTGTTTTTTTTTTACGATTTTTTCAAATTTCTTTAAAATATAACCTTTCTACTCCTTAACCTTACAACATTTGACCTCTTTAACCAAGATTTTCACTTACGAAGAAGTGTTTGCAATAAAAAATAAAAGAACAATTGAGTTCAAACCATTTATTTATTATAATAGTACTTATAATTACTTGTAAATATAAATTATTTTATGAGATTTTATATTTTATCCTAATGAAATCAACACCGTGTGTGTCTACAGAGATAAGTAATATTTTTTTGTCACCATTTCACTTCACTAGCAATTAAGAGTGTAAAAACAGAAAATAAAGTTACAAAGAATTAATGAGGACGGAAAATAAGTTAATGTCAGAAATCGTCGGAGCGCGACTGCGAACGCCGGCAAGGGCGCGTCAGAAACGAAGCAATATCTGGTTATGTGGTGTTTCCTAATTGAAAGTCGCGGTTTGGTCCAATAACAGTAGAACGGGGCTCTGTTACTTTCGTCGTCTATAAATTAGAGAATTATATTAATCGCGGATAACAATGGGCTGTACCGCTTAACGAGATTGTACGAGCCGCCGAATTTGTTCGATCTGAAAATTACAGCCCTACCTAATAAATTGACTTGTTACTTGGCGTATGATATTATGTGAACTTTCGACTGCCTCCGTGGCACAGCGGCCTACCGCCTTCCCTGGTAACGCGCTGGTCACGGTTTCGATTTCCGGGTCACAGAACTAGTGGTGTCTGAATGGGATCGACTTTTCGAACCTGCTTGCTTACCTACCACATACAGGCCTAGTTGTTCATATGAGAGCCAAAAGTATTCTGGGCGAACACGCTTCGCGATCTACAGCCTCATTGTCACTCAATATCAAGTGAATTCGAGTTGAAGTGTTAGACCATAACCGATAAAAAACCTTATATCGACCTTAAATAAAAAAACGAAAAGGTAATATCCTTTATTTATAAAACAATATTTTGAAGTTTTTTGTTATTTAGTACATTCACTTAACATTTCAATTCACTTACTTTTAATTTCCCATGCCGGAATAATATTACCAGTAATTTGCGGAATAATTATAAGCGAGACGTTAACAGAGAGATAACATGAAATTATTTGAGGACGGATTAGGATTTCAAGATAACTAAAATTATCAACATATTTATAAACGAATAGCCAAAATTTCCGCAGCTAAGAGTCGGTTCAAAATGAAATAAGAAATACATTGCAGAATTTCGTAACGTCCTTGTATAATCTTGCTAGACTCTGGAAAGTTTTGTTCTTCACAAAGTTGAACATAATTTAAATTTCTCGCCTTTGTTGTACGAGACGTCACTAGATAATTAACTGTTTCTTCAACAAATATATGGAGATAAATATTGTCAACATTATCACAAATCCCAAGTGTATACGTTGTGAGGTAATTCATAGATTACCATGTAGATTTTATGTACGTAAACAAAGTAAGTAGTTTATCGGAACATGTATTTCCTATTGTCGATTTGGGAAATTATATTCATTAATTATTGAGTAAAGAAAATTGTTTTTACCTAGCTGATATTAAAGGTTAACTGTTCCATTTGTTTCGCCATTATTGCCCAAGTGAATGCCACTATCTATAAGTACGCAACTCCCTGTAATACAAGTTGCTTTATCACTAGCAAGATATATTATAAGTTCCGCTATGTCTTCGCATCCGCAAACCTTTTTAAGAGGCACCGAATTAGCAAAGTTTGCCAAGAGTGCGTCTACATGCTCATTACTTAGCCCGGCTTTTGAAAAAAAATTGGTTTTTACTGGACCTGGATTAACGGAGTTTACTCTCACACCTTTGCTTGATAATTCCAGTGCAAGGCATTTAGTAAAAGAGTCCAGGGCAGCTTTAGACATGCAATACGGCGTTACAGAGGTCATAGGTACTGTTGAGAGAACGCTAGATACATTGATAATATTTCCTTTAGTAGCCACGATATATGGAATGACTTGTTGTGTAAGCATATAAGTTCCACGGACATTCGTTTCCATGATACGATCGAGTGGTTGCACGCCGTCTTGAATACTAGCCAGGAAGATTATACCTGCATTGTTAACTAATACATCAATTTTTCCATGATGATCCAACGTTTCTGTGACAATTCTTTTTGTGTCGTCCTCTATAGTTATGTCAGCTACTATTAACAGAGGTTGTAATCCACTTTCTGCTTCGCAACGTTCGCCTACTTTTCTTAGGTTTTCTACATTTCGCCCTACAATAGAGAGTTTAGCGGAAGCCCTTGCAAAGCGGATCGCGCAAACCGCACCGATGCCTGAACTCGCGCCTGTTATTAATACGACCTTGTCAACGAAGTTCATTTCGACTCAATGCCGATTTCCGACTAGGCGACTGGTAGATATTGCCTTTGTTATATAGTGCCTACTGATCTTCATAGAGTAGAATTTAATAGACGCATAAAGTATGTATTATATTTTATTTTTGTTAATAAAATGGTTATTGCGTATACACACCCTTCATTTAATGTAGGCATGTTACTTATTAATGTATTAATATATTTTTGCTATAATATAAAGTAATATGTGTAAGTACTGTAAGGATAAACTAGACATGGAAGTTTAATGTTTGTGTTATTACAATTGTACAATGTTTTAGTTATTAAAACTTAAACTGCCTGCGGCTTTTAGTAGCAATGTTGTAGCTAATATTTTAAGTTATATTTTTATGTGAATATTCTCACAATTTTAATTGAAATTAATTAAATAAAATAAATTGAAAATGTTTACTTAAATGTTTAGTTTTCTTTTCATTCGTCGTATAATAGGTATTGTTAAGGTTGTTCGGTTAGGTTTAGAATAAAAGGGTGATTTTATACTAAACCTAACCGATTTATATTTACATTTTTATAGATAGACATGTGCCACGTGCAAGGGGTTCATGTTTTGGAAAATTATCACTGTTGCTCCTTGATAGTCACAACATTCGTGGAGTCGCAGCTACGTTGCTGACTTCTGCTGATATCGCTTCTTTCTTAATGAATTTACCGTGTGTGCATATGTATAAAACAGTCTGTCCTTTATGATACTCTGTAACATTTTAAAATAGAATACGATACGTACATATGTAATCCCATCAATGTTGTGCACGAAGTGTAAAAGAAACCCAAACCGCAGAAATACCGGCCTGTGTAGGTGTGTACTTAATAGAACGTTGTTTATACTTCGTTTCATTTCGTACATTTAGAGTGAAGAATTAAAGCTAAATATTTTGTGTCATATGTTGTTGTTATTCAAGATGTTAAACCCTACTTAAACGGGAAATATATTAATGTACAATTACATTTACAATAACACGGCAAGATCCTGTGAACATTTTGCGGGATAATAGGCATATGTTCTTATAAAAAAGTTTTCCATTTTTCTTTATAATTCAAAAGAACTTATAAGTTATGAACTATCAAAAAAACAACGGCGAAACAAATAATTTATTCCGTATATTATGGCTAAACTTATATACATAATGCATAATGTGTTGGCGTAATTGTTTCATTTTTAAAAAGAATTGTAAATAACTAGGTCTATTATTTTACCCTTGATGTTGGCTTTATCTGTGCCGTTCAACACGGTATCTCGTATTCGTATTAGAACGATTGCTTGATGAGTATTCATCCGTTAACAAGTTAAATGAAATAATAGTATCTAGTTCAAAGAAGACATAGAATACAAGCTATGGCAAATGGCAATTAAGCCACAAAAGATATCCGATTTGCTCTAATTTACTGAAAAATAAATACCTTTCAAAGGACAATAATTAAACAATTCACCATTTTATCTAAGACAGTTTTATTGATTCATTTCGATACATGATTGACGGCAATAAAAAATTAAGCAATTATTTACAAAATTTCGCTTACAGGCTACAAAGTAATTGATACTTACATTATAAGCTCCCTATGATTGGTTTTGGCACTTGCATTACATTAATATTCATACTATGATCAATTTGAAAAAAATATTATTATACAATCAATAAGAAACATAGTCTAACATCTAATAAATCCAGTTAATAATAAAATTAAGTAAATTCATAAGAAGCGAAAATAATAAATACATACTTTTCGATATAAGACATCGAAAAATTACAAAAACAAGCAACAATATAGATATTAATGCAGTAAATATTAATTTCACGATAATACTAAAGTAGTGTTAACTATTATCCTACTAGATGTTAAATAATGTATAGTTCCACATATTGCACAAGATTGAAAATTACAAACGTATGATAATTTAAATGAGTTCTCGGTTAATTTTACCAGTTTGGACGTAACGTCTTGTAAACTATTTTGCAGTAGTATTACATATCCGCCTATTACCCATACAAATTTTAAATAATGGACAATCACTATAAAACATACATACTAATACATCTAGTTAAGAAGATGAAAAATTCTAAGGGAACCTTAAAAAGCATTAAAAATTGTTATATAAAAAATCTACTATCTCACAACCAATTTTAATCAATTCGTTAATATACGTACATATATATGAAAAGTAATCCATTTAAATAAGTGATAATAAGAAAAATAAATGATTAGTTACAGTTGCCTTTAGTAATTATCTAAGCATAGACAAAGTGGAGTATGGAAAACTCCTTTCTTTGTACAAAAAATATGTGTAAAAACATTGGAGGGAGTGCGATACTGGACGTTTGTGTTGTTCTTAGTTTTAGATAATACTTAAATTTAGTACGAAATAAGATATGCTAGTATTTTATTTTAAATTCATTTAAGTACTTACATATTTTTTTAAGCAAAAGAATACAAATAATATAATAACACAAATTAGAATTAAATATTATTTGACATAATTTTTAAAATTAATAGATCTATAATATTTAGTTGGTTAGGTTATATTTAAATCTACATTTAGTATTAGTATTAATTTTGTCAATAAATTGTATTATTCAAAAAATTACAAAACACTTTATACCTCCGTAATTTATTAAGAGATATAAATTTTGGCTTATTTGAACGATTTAAAAAAAGTTACATTGATACGTTATTCTGTTCATGAAACGTAAAGAAATATTTGAATACTTATGTATTTAACATTAATGTTATGTTTCGGTGGATAACACTGGGTACATAAATAAATAAATATCTGGGATACTTTGACCCAAGACAGGTAGCTAAGCAGCATCTGTAGTATGGGTTAACAAAGACCGATACATATACGTCGATATTTTTAAATAAATACTTAATTTTAAATAAATAATATAGGTAAACAACCAGACGCAGAACAAACACAAATGTTTGTTCTGAGCGCAAATCGAACCCATGACCCCTGGCGTAATAGGCAGAGTTTTTACCATTACACCAATATTCTTTTATTTAAAAACAACCGTTGTTTAAATAACTGAAAAAGGTAATTAAATGATCAAGTGAGAGTAAAATGTAAATATTCGTAAAAAACGTACAAAGTAATGTAACCTATTTAAAAAAAAATTTGGAACCTGAAACTTTAAGATAAAATGCACAGTAATCATTATTCCATCATTTATAACGCCCACATAACATACGACTCTTACTCAGTCAGGATCAATATACGCTTCGATGAATTATTGTTTTATCCGGGGAAGCGCGAGGGGGCACCGATCACTTAAAATCGTGCTCACAGCCATTTCAAAATGAATTTAAATCCATTTATCGATGAGAAAGACAAGGTAAAACCTATTACAGTACCTACTAGACTAAGGCCAGCCTCCTAATAATACTTCAAGCAAGCAGGTACTCCTGACTCCAAACTTCTTAAATAGTAAAAAGTACATTATCCCGTAATTAACTTTAAAAACATCCATACGCCATTTGTGCAATCTAATATAAAAATTTACATCATGGAATAATAATCAGTTTTATAAAAAAGCACAAATAAATACATCTAATAAAGTAGATAAGACAGTAAAAAGTGTCATAAAACTAATTACTACTACAAGTTTACATTTATAGACCTACACACAAAATATGAGTAGTTAGACAATATTACATAATAAATAAATCAAAATGGTAACATCACAACTACGAGCATTAATCGATTTTATAGATCACATTATCGCTTTGCAATATTTTATTAGCCTAAACGACTAGCACAACTTGGACACCATTTAATTATTAAATAAAAAGTTTAATCGGGGATTTGAAATAGTATTAATTAAAAAAAAAACATTATAACTGAGAAAACGTAAACAAGTCAGAAAAATTACTTCGAAAAATCACTTCAGTTTTGCGTAATAATAATATACTTTCAAAGCTGATAACATTACCTTTATAAACAATTACATTGCATTTGAAGAAGACTTGAAAAGTATAGTAATGCTGTTAACATTCCTTGCATTTCCTAACTTTTGTGGTGATAGATTCTCTGTTGAATAGGATATTTTCATTGCTTTAGAAAATTTTCGACATTAATACCTAGTCTATTAAAAAAGAGTGAAAGTTAGATGTTATTAAAATATTAAATAACAAAAACATGTAGGAGGGAAACAAAATGTTTTAAATTTTATGACGTTTTTAAATGATGAGATTCATGATCACAACGCCTCAGTACTGCAAAGTGTGTCACTTGGAAGGTGTTGGTTGAGCGGCTGCCGCGTTCTAATGTCCCCGTCATGATATACCCCATGTTAAAATCCGCTTGAGTCACATTCGTTGTAAGGTACAGCTGAAAGAAATAGAATATTAATTATAGACAGTATCTTATAAAATATGTGGAGGTATTGTTAATAAGGTTTAAATTGCATATCTATTATGGCATTAGAAAAGATATAATTCTCAAATAAAGCTAAATTTCACTAACATTTAATATAATTTTAAAGATTTTTCGACTGTTGTCAACCTTTTACTACACTTACTAGTCAAGTTTTACTATTACGTTCAATACCTTACCTAAATTAAGTTACATAAATAAAATTCAAAAAGTATTGAAACAATTAATATATTAAGACAGGGTACACGTAGACCATCATAGAAAAACAGGGTTCATATCATTGGATTAAACTACTTCATTAAAAGGCTGCTTTGACCTGATTTATGTGAAAGTTTCAAACGGAGGCAATTGCTTGCGTTGGTGAACTGTAAATCACCAAGGTGATAATTATAGCCATTTGGCACCAGTTTAGAATAGTGCTAAGCCATCACTCGTCGTAAAAGGCGACTAAGGGAAAATCAGGGAATGAGCAGCAGCGTCCTCCAGATATATGTAACTACCATATCACTGCGATCGCTAATCCATCTGCCAAGCGTGGCGATTACGGCAAAACCCCCCAATGGATAATACAACAAAAAAACGGCCCCCAGTACCCGGCGGTCCCGGTAGTCCTGGCTATCATAGCAGCCATGGTAACGGTGGGGCAGGGGGTGCTAAGAATCTTCAGCAGAAATCCGGCTACCACTAACGACGACCTTTGACCCTGGCATATAACACGCGCACACTGCGAAACGACGAGAAGATAGCTGAAACGGAGAAAGAATTAAGCGAGCTACACCGGGATATTGTGGGATTATCTAATAATAATAAAAATAATAATAAAAGATTTTTATTCAGATTCTGAAGTCCGAAGAGAGGGAGAGCACTCGATAACACTCCGATCCGGTAACTTGCTATATATCCGTGAGGGCAACCATCAGTCCCAGGGCGGTGTTGGGTTTATCGTCTACAAGTCGCTTACCAACAGTAGTTAAAATCGGTAGTGATACTATAAATGACTGAAAGGCATTCACTAACAATCATTCTGGTTTACACACCGACCTCGTCACACACTGACGAAGAGGTTGAGATATTGTATGAGGATATTTCCAGAGCATATATGCCAATAAAAGTCACTACACCGTGGTCATGGGCGACTTTAACGCGAAACTGGGTAGACGAGGCGATGGTGAACTGAGAGTGGAGACATTTGGCATTGGGCTACGGAACCCCCGAGGTCAGAGGCTTACTGGCTTCATGGAAAAGGAGGGACTCTATTTGATGAACTCCTTCTTCAAGAAGCGAGAACATCGCAAGTGGACATGAGTGAGTCCCGAGATAGACTTCATCTTGTCGACGAAACGGCATATATTCAATGATGTCTCTGTGATAAACACAGTCAAAACTGGAAGCGATCACCGGCTGGTAAGAGGCACATTGAACATCAACTTAAAGCTGGAAAGGTCCAAACTAATGAAGTCTACACTTCGTCCAGCACCTGTTCAAGTTCAGAACACCAAGAGTTTTCAGCTCGAATTGCCCAATCGCTTCGAATACCTAGGCGACTGCGAAGATGTGGACGACTACAGGAGCAGGATTGTAGAAACTGGCCAGACGGTTGGGAAAAACACTTTTATAGCCCACCAAACCAGAAGACCCAACAAAATCTCAGACCCGACACTTAGGCTAGTGGAGAAAAAACGAGGAATGATTTTGCAGTCCCCGGATGACGTGGTCCAATACAGGCAGCTCAATAGGCAGATCTTAAGTCACTGACTCGCAACCTTCGCGAGCACAATATCAGCACTGTCACCGAGGCTATCAACCGGAACAAAGGTTCCAAGGTGTTCGCGAGGGATCTGTCAATTGGGCAAAGCCAGTTGAATAAACTCAAGATCGAAGACGGTAGGATCGTGTCTTGCAAACCTGAGCTCTTAAGGGAAATCGAGAAAGCTGTTTAATTCTGTCATCCTCAAGGGCAAAACGCCCCAGGCATAGTACAGAAGTATGGTGGTACTCTTCTTCAAGAAGGGTGATAAAACTTTACTGAAGAACTACAGACCTAACTCACTTCTAAGCCATGTTTGTAAGCTGTTTTCAAGAGTTATCACAAATCGTCTCGCACGCAGGCTAGACGACTTCCAGCCTTCCGAACAAGCCGGTTTCCGCAAAGACTTTAGTACCATAGACCATATACATGCGCTGCGATAGGTTGTACAGAAGACCGAGGAGTACAACCTGCCTCTATACTTAGCGTTTGTGGACTAAGAAAAAGTCTTTGATTCGATCGAAACCTGGGCAGTGCTACGGTCACTCCAGCGGTGTCAAGTTGACTATCAGTACATCGAAGTTTTAAAGAGCTAATATGAAAACGCCATCATGTTCGTCCGTCTCCAGAGTCAAAGCTCTGAGCCCATTCCACAGCGAGGTGTAAGACAGGGAGACGTCATATCTCTGAAACTGTTTTCTGCTGCTTTGGAGGACGTGTTCAAGCTTCTGGACTGGGGAACATGGCATTAACATCAACGGCGAATACCTTTGCACTTTCGATTCGTCGATGACATTTTTTTTTTTTTTGAGTTTACAATTTATTTTGAGCTCAATGTTATTTTTGTTTATGGGAGCAGTATTTGATATTTGAGTT
>DWQX01001437.1:0-28091 GCA_018245475.1 Pharmacophagus antenor | reverse complement strand
ATATAACAATTAATACTATATATATATATATAAATCTATATATTACGCCTTCGGATGCTAGAACGTAATTTTCATTATTATAGTTGTAAAGCTCTTTAAACCGTTATTGTAATATTCAGGTAAATAGAATGCCTCCTGGTATTATGTTCGTCTTTTTGTATTGTCATATGGTAAAAAATAAATACTTGTGAATAAAATTTAGTACTCATTTACAACAAACTGTATAATGGAACTCATTGGACCACCACCAGTAAAACAATCAACATAACTTACACGCAGATTTTAATCTTTACTATTATTTACTGCAGTTTATCTTTATGAACGGCCTACCACGTGTAGTTTATGCCCTTTTCAATACAAATAAGTGTAATAGCGAGACAAAGAGACTAAATTATGATTTAGTGTAGGTCAATTAGGATTTTAATCACGACAATAGTGTGCGATATAATGTGTTAAGTATAGATGCTAGCGTCAAAACGAACGACTTATTGCAGCACTAGAGCTGTCCTGGTCTAACAAATATTGCAATTTAAATGGTTACAGTAGAAATGAAAATCCATAAAAAACTCTTCTGATATTACTCGTATAAGTAATAGATTAAATTGTATTATTTAGGAAAGAATAGAAGAGAAAAAAAAAATCCTTATGGTGTACACATAAACAAAGAATAATACAGAGAAACACTTAAAAGTAAACGTGTGCAAAAGTCGATTTTACTGCTAAAAACTGTCTCCTCCTGACAACCTTTGGATGGATATATAATTTAGAGAGAAAAGTAAGATGTGAGTGTAAATAAAACAAAGTATTATTACTTCAATAAGAATATAAATAATATATTTCAATAACTGGAATCGTAAATACATACTTAAAAACTCAAAATATATATTTGCAAATGATAGTATAATATGTAGATAATCTAACTATAATTATTATTCATTATTCGTTATCTAATGTAAACTATTAAATATATGTTTTTTATTTAATAATTAATTTATTTATTATTTAGTCTGTCTAAGAAATTAGGTGTTATAAAAAAAATGTTTACTAAGACAACGACATTACGCATATTGCCTTAAGTTATATCCTTCTCACGTTACCTCAGTGATTTCTCGGGCGCTTTTCAAATTGGGATGCAGTAATGTTTGCACAATACTTGTTAACGGTCGAAATATATGGTGCAGCAATTACTACGTATCTCTGGTTAGAGATACAAGTATTTAAGTCAGTTTCATTCATTGAATTCTATTGTATTAATATCTAGCTGCCATGTCTGTAGCATTGTAAGCACTGTATTAACATTTTATTGTCTATGGAGCTTTCGAAATGCGGGCATCGGCCATCTAATTGTTGTGAATTAATTGTTACATCCATTTAAAAACCACAAGCGACATCCATTGTGTTTCTCTCACAATTGTCGCTAGAACTTGTAAATGTTGATTGGTACAATGAGTCCCTACACGGGATACACTAATGCACTTTATTTTGATTGAGCATTGCTCCAACAATGGATTTATAATTTTTATGTACACGCAGTAATTGTGATTGCAAATTACTATCCAACTTTCGATGTATTCAGGTATCCGGCACATTTTTCACAAATAATGACATTAATCCCAAGTTAGATCCTAGACATTTCTAAATAAATTAAATATATATATAACAACCAGACAGAAAAAACAAAAATGTTCACCATATGAATATTTGACCTGAGCAGGAATCGAACCTGTGATCTCTGGTGTAAGAGGCGTAGTTACTACTATTACGACAACAGACCACTATAAGTTTTGGTTCAGAACTCTTTAGAGACAGGGATCCCAGCTGCCCGACTTAGAATTTTTACCAGTAATTGCGATTGTATACATCACACAAAAAAACAAACTGTTATTTCTTATTAAGATCTAAGCCATACCCAGTACAGTCTCGTGAAGATCTAACGAAAATCTAGATTACCGTAAAATAATTACGTAATAATGTATTTTGAATCAAATTTTTCATAAATAAAAATTGTGAATAACGATATATACAGTTGAAACATTAATCCTGCTCATACAAAATATTTCCGCGTCATTATTTTGCAGGCACCTTATTAAAATAACGTGTTGTTTGGCATTATTCGAGTTCAGAAATAGAAAATACAAATGAATCTGCGTAATCTACATCAAAAGAGCTTACTTTTTCTCCAACTATTAACGTGCGTTAAGGCGAATAACTCATAAATAAGATTGGAGAGGTCGTACGTCCTCATTTCGTGTCGCATTTAGCAATCGTTACATTTTTCAAGGCTCATTTATCATTAAAACGTTAACAACGGCCTCGCTTAGTTCCCGCCTCACGGAAAATAACTATTTTTCATTAAAAAAATTAATAAAGAAAAATTCATTCGCAATGACGTCTTAATGTGACACCACTGCGTATTCTAACAAAATTTAATATTATCAAACTAATAAAAAATAGAATCAAAATAACTGTTTATTCATAGGTAGATGAGTTCGAATTGGTGATAAATATACTTTATATTTAATTGTATCTTTTCCCCTGAAATAATATCGTTAATTTTAAATAGTCCCCTTCTATCGCAATGGATCAAGGCAAATTTTCGATTATACACGCAAGAACGCCTGTGTCACGTTTGGAAATCAACGCGTGAAGTGTGGAAACGCGAAATAAAAGCAATTCTTTCTAATTAACTCCCGTCTGAGATTGAGCCGACTGGCCTGAAATAGACGCGCCGACGAACACGGGCTGATTTACGCACGGCGACTGTTTCTGAACGCATCTGAATAATTAACGTATTTATTTGATTGTTTTGATTCGTGCAGCTTAGCGTGACGCGATGCACTCGCGGCATGCTCGGGCGCTTCGGTATTCAAGTCCAGTTTTCGAACGTGATTTCGTTCAAATTTTATTTCCGTTTCAATTTGACATGTTTTCCTATAAATAAGTAAAAGATTATGCGCCGGCGAAATCTCTCATAAGTACAAACATTTTGTTAAGACGCTAATGTGGTATTCGCCGTATTCAACAGTAGTTGGCAAAGTTTACATGCCGTGATCTTTACTCATCGTTTAAAAACACATTGCATATGTTTTTAAACGATGAGTAAAGAACACGCCACTGACAATAAAGACATAATAATGCAAAATATTTCACGTTTTACATAAAATACCGCAGTGCCTAAAGTGATGCCTTTTAAAGTATATTAACGTTTTTATTTAAGATCGTTACCAAAGAGTTATAACATTAACTTAATAATAAGTTTAATAAAAAATAACACGAACATTTCGATTTAAACAAAACTATTTATTATTTTCTATTGTTTTTTTTTGTGTTCGTTTATGTAACTAGCTAGAAAAGTACAGTGGACGCATCACGTCTTCTCGCTTTCCAGCCAAGGCATGTGTCGAAAAAGAAAAAAAAAAGCACGAAGCGTAACAAATGACAGATCACGAGTTGATTAAACTTACGCTGTCATCGGCGCGCCGGTCGTGCACTTGGTGCAGTAACCCTGCCAACATTGTTAATTGGCCTTTTCATTATGCCTGTATCTAATTAAGAGCGTATATTAAAAATTTGTACTTGGTGTGAAACGTCTAAAAATTGATTTAAACATTTCTTTTATAAGCAATTCACCGTGCGGGTTAATTATTATGGGTAAATTACATTAAACTAAGATCGGAACAAAGAACTTTTGTTAACAGAAAGAAAATATCTAATGTTTGCAGATTTCATAAATTCAAACTAAGAGATATTGTTGGTTGTATTTACAATTATATATATGTATTAAATACTTATATTTAATGTAGCATATCGGTTATAAATCCTTAGTCCCACCTTGTGCTTCAGTTATTGTGGAAACGATCTGAATATATTTTTTTTTGGCTTTGGATCGTATTTCTATTACCACATTGTTCTTTTGAGAACATATTTGATTAAAAATGGACTTGTGTAGATAGATATTTAATAAGTAAGTAATATAACGATTTAGACAAATAGCACAACGATATTCTTTTTGACTTTATAAATATAATAGATATTAATAACATGTGAAATGTTTAATTCAAACATGGACATATCTACTGTACTTAAAAACGATCATAAAATAGATTGTGTTGGGAATGTATTGAATGTCGTCAAGCAAAAATCTACTTGATTTAATCCGTGGAAAACTTTAGATTATTTTTGAATAGATTATACAAATCTATCGTGGAGGTCCTCCTATTAGCACAAATTTAAATACATTCGATCAGAAACCGAGCGATGTTATTGCTGAACCGACAAACTTTCTACGATATGTGCGTCATGGTTTAATATGCAATGTTTTAGCTCTTAAACATAACTTAGGCCGACACATAACTTATTGTTACCTCGTTAAAATTCTGAATAGTGGGAAAGTCTGATGACACGCTTTGGTGGCGTTATATTTATTTGACAGCTTGGCAACCTCTTGTATAACAATACGGTAATATAGAAACTCTACAGGATCATTGATTTTAACGACGCCTACAAGTTTTAATAGAAAATTATACCGCTATTTAAATAGAAAGTGAACATTTCCTCGTTTACGCAGCCAACAACGTATCCTTCATTTGTGATTAAACTGAAAATTAATAAAAAGCTTTTTATTTGGGAAACTCAACTGGAATATCTTTTAGCTGCAATGCAGTGCAAACGAATTTATAGAAATTAATTTTTCACTATTTTATTGTCTCTTTAAAGCTTTTTATATTACATATGTAATGTTTAAAAAGTAATTTTTTATACGAAGTTTATAAAAAAAAATTTAGTAAATAATTAAAATAGTAGAATTTGTTTATAAAATTTTTATAGTTTTTGATGACAATTCGTGCATAAATATTCTTTGTGTACAAATGTTTAATGATATAATTGACTATGAAAATAAATAGCAATAATTATTTAACGTACAACATAAATCAGTTAGAATTAACTTCCATCATAACGCCTTACCGTTACCTCCGGCTTGAGAAATTCCGTCTAAAACTCGTGTCAATAAAATTACCATGATAATGGTAAAATGTCACTCCACATTCGGAACTTACCGCGCGCTATAAATTACTCGATTTGTTTTCACAAAATTTTAGCACGACACTAATAGACGGCCGCCCTAATTCTCTCCTATGAGTATAATTTATGTCTATATCCAATTCCTTTTGCGAATGCTCCAATAATGGTACTTAATGTTCTGTCAAATATCCACAAACGATCTCTTTTAAATAATAAGAAATGATAAATACACATAAATATTTATTTCTTTTCCCACATCTTTATATCTTCATTTATAGCCGTTGGTTACGGTGTGTTAGTGGATTATAGTATTTTATTTATATTAATGTCAGGGTTAACGGTGTCCGACTAAATGACTTATGTATTAAGCCAATTTTTATTATCTGGCGTTTTGTACAATAAACATAAAATCTCCGCCTCGATAGGTTGAACCTGATACATTCATAAATAATTAATTTCATTCTAATATATGTAATACAAATAAATAAAACTCTACATATAGCCCTATATTTTAACACTAGATATATGGTCCCGTCATTTTGACGGAAAAATATTCGATTAAAAGTTTTATGTACAAATCCGCATTTTACTTTATGTTTTTTTTTGTAACGAGAAATATCGCTTTTTATTTTTTTTTAAATAGTTAACATAATGCAGTATTGAACCAAATTTCTTGAGACTCGAAAGAAAAACCTTGAAAATATGTCCGTATATGCAGTGTTATAAATTTATGCCCCGCGTTTAACGTGAATTGTCTATAACTTTATTTTGTTTTTGTTTGAATTGATTTGATTGATTTAAAATAGCTTGAATAATGGACTTTTACCTGATAGGAAGTAAATAGCCTTGCCTATGGAGTTATTTTTATTTTATCTTTATACAAAACCACAGAAGCTCCCCCAGTGTTGCGGCTGTCTATGGGCGATGGTAATCACTCTCTATCAGGAGAACCGCTCGCTCATTTGCCTACTCTTCCTTTAAATAAAAAACTCTTTTATTTTAGATTTGCAACGCGTTTTTTTAATAACGACGCGCTAACACCACCTCAATTTTACGTGATGTTAGGTGACCATTAGCCCTTATTTCGCGAAACGTGCTTGCCCAAAATACATTAACACTCAAATGTATGATTGCCCGAACACAAGAAGGCTGTTATAACAAACGGTTGACATTAAAGGTAATAGGAAAAAGTAGTAATCGAACCCGAGTCATCATCCCACCATTGCGCCACAAAGGCATTCAAGCGCTTTAGTTAGTTTAGTTCGACGTAACTGTAATAATCATCAAAAAGATTAAAATCAATTTGAAAGCTTCGAATAGGGAGAACACCATAAGATGCATTTCATAAAGAATGTAAATATTTTGACTCATTGAATAGATTAGTTACGTCACCATTTTGGCCGATGCACTGTTACTTTCGCACAAACTAAAAAAATGGGAGTCACAGAGGTACTAACCAATTCTTTAATCAAAGAAAGAAGAGTTATTTCATTATCTTATATACACTAGTTGTATCTAATAACCTGTGATTCTATTATTCGGTAAGCGTTAAAACATTATGTTACATTAATTATAAATTGTATATTTGTTGATTTTGATCGCCTCAGTGGCGCAGTGCTTGACCGCTTGCCTTATAACTCGGAAGTCCCGGTTTCGAATTCCAGGCCACTAATGTAGAGCGGAAACGGTTAACTATCCATCTCAATGACAGTCTTGTTACCATAACACCATTGCTATGTTCCGGCAGTCGTACATGTGTGAGCTAGAAGTATTCTGGGCGAACACGCTGCACTGGCTTCACTGTCACTTAACATTAGGTGAATTCGAGGTCAAGTCTTAGCCCATAACCGATAAAAAAATTCACTCAATCGTTGCTTGTTGATTAAATTATTTACATCGTCAACTTAACACCAACCGTAGATAATATCACCGTAAACCACTCGTAAACTCATGTTACCGCAGCCAGTTAACGCGTCCCGTAATTTTGGTTAAAATATACGACAGCTTAAATTTACTCCTGCGTTGAAATGTGTTATCCAGTATGCTGAATCTAAAATTCATTCTTCACTTAACTTTTACTAATCGTATAGACAATATTACCGTTGATTTGCTTTATTGTCAATCTCGCACTGTTGCTAAGTGGTCAAAGAATTGAAAGTCTTAACTGATCCACTGACTGACCTGTTTATCGATGCACAGCGAAAACCGCAGGTCCAAGAAAGATGAAATTTGGAAAGTGTGTTCTTTGAACAAAGGTTTCATAAAATTTCATCTCTATGAGGCGAAAGGGTAAAGTAGGGGGTTCAAATTTCAATTAAACTTTTATTCTCCATGTTGATGGACTCGATAATAGATATATAATAGTAAATAAAAAATCACCACGCCTAGAGAAGCCGGCGGACGACAAATAGTCAGCGCATATCATTATTTATATATCAAATTCCGAATTTGCTTCTATTAGAAAATTGTAATTAAATGCATATATTTATAAATATGTTATTATTTAAATTTTAAAATGTCATTTCAAATTACAACTCCGCTCGTATACGTAATAAAAATATTGTAAAAATAATCGTATAATTCAAAGCAGATTATGTTAAAAATTCTTAACTGCATACTCTCAATTTGAACATGACACAGTAATTTAATTTTCTAAAGAGTAGACATTAATCTGGGACCCCGTGCCGTGTTCGACAACATACATCGATTTCTAATTAAAAATTCTCAGTTCCATGTAGAGTTTGAATTTAAATTCGATTCAACGATTCTATCGATTATTGATGCACGTGCCGATTATTTACTGTTGCGGAGGACGCATAATGGAGATACTTTATCTTTATTATTCCGGGGTGACGCAAACAAGTATCACTCTATACCTATAAAAATTCAAAAACCGCCTAAAACATTATCGAGCCATTAATTAGCGTAGTTTCCTCTATAATAAATTTTCTATTCCCTCGAACGACTCAATAATGATACTTGACATCCATTTAATGATAGCGATTATACTCTGTATGACTTTAGAACAGATTATTTAAAAACGAATGTCAATGACCATTATTCGTAACTTATGGCTAACTGTATAAGGTTAATTTCTGAGTAAATGTCATGACTCGAAAACAAAAAAAAAGGTTAAACTATTTTTAACATCCGCAAATATCGAAAACTACGAGTTTTCCATAAAAAAAGCGAATACGCTTAACTTAATCATAACTAAGATGTGAAAAAGAATGTTACTAAATACTATAGCCACTTTTTTTTATCAAATTCCTGGGATATCCAAACATATATTTTGATAATAGTGTGCTATGAAAATATTCTGTTATACTAATTTCCAGCTCATTGATCCTTGGTGTAAAAATACTACTGGAAAGTTAAAATGCTGTTTTTAGAATGAAATTTCAATACAATACCGTCGTTTAATTATAATTCAAAACCTTTTTGTTGCGCTGTGATAGAGAAATGTTTAAATATATTGAAGTAAAAGAGTATCAATGCTATTTATAAATTAAAATGTACTTGAGAATCGAAAATAGTCGTGCTCAAGATTATTATAATCTTGTCCCGACCATATTAGAAATCCGATAAAATAACAATTAAGACTGCATTAATGGACAGATACAATAGAGGCTGTTGCGCTAGCGCCTACGTTTCTGTGATAAATGACATGTCCGGGGAGCCGTACGGTGTATATTTGATTTATAACATTATTTAGATAAAAAAACAAAAGGAAATTGTTTATTTAATTGTAGTCGAAACGAAGATGATGAGGAATGTTTGTTCGTGGGTAGGAACATTGTTTTCAGTATCATTTTTCAAACTTTTATTTCTCGATTTACTTAATTATGAATTAATTTCTCTGTTTCATTGAAAAAATTTAAGTTTTTAAATTTTTGTATTCAAAATTTCACTTTTGTTATTCATTTTAAATAATTCTCAATTTAAGTGAAAATCATTTCGCTGTATGTGCAGGCATATAATGTTATGAAGAGAACTTTTAACATATGGATAACCCACACATGTACACTTTTTTTTATTTTTTTTTACTTTGGGGGAAATTCCTTCGCATATCTACCTTCGCGGGGGCAAAGGCAGATTAAGTCGTACCTGTACCGACTAAAACCCCCACGATATTCGATTTTCGGCGCTTTACGTTAGGGTCACGGGAATGCTTTCGCACACCTCCGTAACCCCACCAGTGCTGGCCGCAATGTGCAGCCCCTCCTCAGGGGGAAATAAGCCGCCCCTATCCACTCCTAGTAAGGCGCGCTGGAACACAAAGCGTGTCTTCCTCTTTGACCTCTTACGCTCAAATGGGCAACAGACCGCCCCGAGTCCGTCACCCAAAGGCCGTGGAAGCCGAGAAGACGAGCACCCGAAAGCATAGGTCCTCCAAACTCTTTGCGGCGGATCTGGTTTTAGGCTCCGCCGCCAACCGTAATTCGGCCGCGGAAGGTACGGTTACCCCTTCTCCTCCGCAGCCCCACCGCCGCCACATCTGCGGTGCGACAACGCTTAATCGACGAGGATAGGGATAGCGCCAACGTAACATTAACACTCCTCTCTCTCCACGACTCCACCACGGTCGCAAGGGCAGCGAAATGCACGCTGCCCACGCAGCCTCTCGGCACACATCCGTGACTTGCTCCCCAAGCCCGCCTGGAGTGGCCTCCTCGGGCCAGACCTACGTCTCGGGAAGGCCGGTTGGGTTCCTCTTCGCTTCACCGTGGGTTTAGTAACCGTGGTCTGGTTACTAAACCCCTCCGCCACGACAAGGCGGGAACCCGTTGGGGGGCCTACAAATATACACTGCGTCAACCTCTATTATTGACCATACATACTGTATCGTATAGCTTTTAAGGCTATCGGCTGTTTGATACTTTCAAATTGTTAATAACTTTATTTTCGACAGCTTATTATACCTAAATAAAATAAAGAATAAAAAGATGTTTTTTATTTCGGTGTGTATATAATAGACATTTTTATTAGATTAAATTAATGAAAATTTTGGGAGCCTTAGATGGAGTTGTTAACGCGATATTGTGAAGCGTATAATAAAACAATAAATAAAGAGACCTACTACTAGCAAAGGGTGTTAGAAATCAAATTATAACGATAACAAACCTGCGTGAGTAGAGACACTAAAAAGAGCAATTAATAATTAAATCCAACATCTAGATCAAATATTTAAATCCCACTGCAGGTGATCCCGGTATCAAGTTAAAAAAAGGGTACGAGCTCAATTTTACGATCAACATAAATGCCACATAAAAAAGGATAAGGAGTTTTAATTTCTCGCGCTCTCAAATGAGACGGCGTTAATTTTAACTCATACGAGACGCAATATATATTAAATACCTTACACTAATTCTTTGTCATTATAAGAGATATTATATTTTTTTCTTTTCACTGCATAGCTGTCGTACGTAAATAACGACCGGTTATATTTGTTGGTTTAACTTTAACGTGTTTCATACAGATTAAAGTCAAATTTATTTTATGGAATTCCATTGGATGATATTTGTGAGGTGACTTAAGTTTTTTTTTTAATTTCTCTTAAGCGTGAAAAATGTGGTGCGATGAACACAACATAAGCACGATCTAATGGCGCCTGACCGTTAACATTGTTAAACTTAAACTAATTTATGTTAAAGAATGCTTTATGTACCTGATGAAAAAATAAAATATAGCGTTTATGTTAATGTTATACAACATTTCTGCTACTTTAAGGAAAAAAAAAACGTAAAAGCAAGAATCACAACGAACGTCTCAAAATTATTCCCCTGCTTATTTTTTCTTTTAATTATACAACTCAAAATACTTCATAAACTTTAAAAAGATAAGTGTCGAAAGAGATTTTAATTACACCCGAAGTATAAGGTTTGGTAATGTAATGAAACGTATTTAGATACAATTTTTTTTTTGAGCCGGCCCGAAGCATAATCTTTTCATAAAATTTTACTGCTTGATGATTTTCGTTTCCGCTTAAGGTAAAAATTAATACACTCATGTAGTTTTTTAATTAATTCACTATTGTGGTCCTACCTTAATATTCCAAAAAATGTAATTGTCAGACATTTTAATGACGAAACGTGCCGTTTTTTTTGAAGAACTAAAAATGCTGATAAACTAAATATGCTGATACTATTATTTTATTTAACATCATTATATGTACTGTACGCGTACACTACTACACGTCATTATCAAGTCTTTAAAATTGTTTTCTCCTATAGTTTAGTTCACTACAAATCTTACTTCGTTTAACATATAAAATCAACATTGACGTAAATAGTGCATTTATTTTTAATAGTTGATGCTGGCAAGGTTTTACTAACTCGCATGGTTAGCTACCACCCTCAACGTCAATATCCCATAACTGCATTACACACATTTTATATTTACCAATAGTAAATAATTATTTTTAAACATAATAACTACACAGAATATGTAGTTGTTCCGATTAAAATAATATATCTGGATTGAGTTGGAAATTTCCGCGTTTCTTTAACTGGATCCCCACAGGCTTTTTATTACGATACGTATGGTGCTGTGTACGAACCTCCTTTTTTCATTCATACTTTAGTGTTGAATGAAGATTACCGAAACTCGTTTCCGTTTTATAACATCGTCACAGATTTGTAAAAAAATTTTATACGTGTAATATCAGGTTATATTCGATAAAATTACAATTTCATGTACAGGATGTTTTTACCGTAGTATAAATTAAAATTCAAACTTAAATTTTTGAAGACGTGATTAAAAAAAAATTAAAAGCAAATGTTATGAATACATATGATGTATATGAATACAGTTACTTTGATATAACTTGCACAAGTCCTATTCTCTTTCCTTAGTACATCTTATAGGCCTTTATTTTAAAGTATACGCTGTACAATGGCTAAGAAGGATAATCTGTTAAGAAATTAATGCGTCGATTGTATAAAAGCATAAGTTCCGTTCAGTACTTCTATGGTTTTATGAATTAAAATTTACTTTGTTAATTACTATTTACTATTATTAGGCGAACCTAGTAGAAAATTGTTAAAATTTGAGCACCATACGATTTTTATCAATTAATTTATCTGCATAGTCATCGAAGCTTTCTTTAAAATGTTCTCATACACAAATTTTAGACTGCTACGTTAAGAATTCTATAAAATACGATAACCCATATGTAATTAACGTTTCTTAAATTTAGACTTTCATATGTATATGAAAACATACAAGTAATAACCGGAAATACAACCTAAAATGTAATATTTATATTATATTTAATTATCTTTTAATTCGCTACACTCTAATATGTTAATAAAATAAGAACAATTAACATTATATGTCGATAGTGATCTGTAAGCGATCAAAATACCTACACGTAATACCGTCTTGACCCAACCGTGCCGTACCCATATATTTACTTTATCTTGTTCAATACACTTAAATACAAATTAATACAACCGAAGGACTGGGTCTTAATGGCGGCTTGGACTGTTTATTTTACACCTCGGATGGGACATGCCGGTTTTATTCTTATTTTTTTTTATTGGACGCACTCGGCAAGAGTTCTTCACGGCTTTTAGCGCCTTCTAAGTTGGAGGAACCGTCTAATAGGGGTGAAAAAAATTTGTTTGTACGACCATTTTAAGTCATTTCAAAATAAATCGGTCGACTATCATAACCAATTTAGAAATAGACATAAATTTATCTATTATATTCACACAAAGATATGTCTCTAATAAGTATTACATGAATTAACACCAACAGTCACGAAATAATAAATTAATAATGTTCAAATAGTTGAACAATTTATCAATTATCGCTAAGATAGAATATTCCAAAGAAGGGTACAAGTTGTGTAAAAAAATATTACTTATTAATTCAGATACAGACTAACAATTATACGTAGAGACACGCGTTAAAATTATTACACTGTTTTCTTTTAAGGTCAGGAGTTAAAATATTTTATAGTAAACCCCCGTTAATAAATGTTACCAACAAGTTTTGTTACCTATACCTAAGTATTTGAGATATCTTTCGAAATAGAGGTTGAGCAGTAGTTAAGATTGCACTATTTAGTAACTATTTTAGCGTTGGTTAAAGGAATCTTTATGATGAAAGATGAAGATGATTTTTAAATTCAATTAATATTACTTTCTCGTCTTTTGAAAATAGTTTTGACTATTTTTTCTTTTCATGATATGAATATTTTTATATTATATAAATATTTCTATGACAAACATAAAATATATAACGCCGATACTATGTGTGAATTGAATCGTAAACCAGAACATAAACAAATTGTTGAATCTATTTGTAGTTAGAATAAATTAGAGGTTATATCATAAATAATTTATAAATAATTTCGCGGTCCATGTGTCTTAACTTCGGCTGACTATCAATATTACTTTAATATTCAAATATATTGTCAATGCGCCCCGATGTTCGATAAGAATGCCCGGCCACACGCAGTAGGTCATTAGACACCTCGCCGAAGGAAATAAATTAAAGTAAACGAGATATCTCGGCCAACGATCTCATTCCGAAGGCGTTACCTTCATTCATAACGTGTAACAACTGCATCCACATTCATCGCTACACATGGAGTCGTAACAAATTTCACTCGGAGACAAATTAAAACACTATATTTTTTTATTAATTTAAATAACACATTAGTAGTTTTGATTTAAATGTTCACTGTTAGTCGATTCTTCAACTAATAACAATGAACTTTAAAAGACAAAAACATTAATAAAAGTAAGGAAAAATGAAAAAATATGCACCGTTATTTCTTTCTTAGTCTTTTAATATATCAAAATTCTCATAGCTGTACATTTTTCTTTTTAAATTAAATATGTTAAAATTATTTGTCTATCACCAATCACCTTAGCGTAAAATTTATTGACGGAAAAGAATTCATATCAAAATCATCGAGCTCAGTCATCGATTTCTTAGAATATCAATGGCCGTTCACTATTCAAACGGACGTTGGGAACAATTAAAAATCTATTTAGTATGCACACGGAGCCGTAGGTGAGGTTGACTATCCGCTCAGTTGACGCTTTTGTTACCAATAAAAAGTGTATGTTATTGCTATTGCTATAAAAGAACAATTCCGATGCCGGACGTCGTTGGTAAGAAAAAAAAATAATAAGTTCGACTCTGTAGGTAATCGGTGGGCACTAAATCGAACTTCTTTACTGTTTACGTGTCACTTAATTAGAGCTCTAAGGACGTGCACGGAAAAGCGTACGTCGATCATAAAACGCAACATTCGGGGGCGAAGACCTCGTAAATATTTGATCACTCTTATTACATGTGATTGCGCCTAAACAAGCGCTCGCGTTTCTCTCCAATCTGAATTGCTTTATGTTCGACACTTTATTGTAGGCTTCATTTTTTACTCTGCTCATGTTGCACTTTAAAGTACTTTTAAATGAAACTAACCCAAGCAAAATGTTAAAAAGAAAACGATTTTCTCAAAGATTCTTGCGTCAAACGTATTTTCATTATTTTATTATTATATCTCTTCTTTATTAGAGATAAGGAAAAAAAGAAAAATATTATAAACTGTTTACATAAGTAGGTAATCTTAAGATATAATTACATAAATCTAAGTCAAATGTCTTCCGTGTATCGAGTCGAAAATTAATAAAAATTAGAGAAAAGTTGCAAATATTGAATATATTCGTTGTTTGCTATAAACATGAAATTATTAACGTTACCTGTAAAAATTAAATTCGAATGGAACATAACCATTTCAAAATAGATTTATTATTAAAGTTAGTTCTTAACGCGCAGTCCTCTGAAATTCAAGAGGCGTAACCATATCCAACAATTTCAAAATAACGTACATGCTATAACTTATTTCTAAAAAATGTATATCTCGTTAACATACATTTTAGAAGACAAATATAGGTACACGCTATGGATTAAAATAATTCCCTCGTGTTTTAAATACGTGTGACAGTCTTAAATATATGTAGTACGTTTCATATCAAGCTCTTGTGCGCAAGGTGCTTTTGTATTGTTTTGTATCTATTTTATGTTAAATTTTTGCAATTAATCATATTTGTGTTATAATACATAATAAGCTCATTTAATAAGAATTAGGTATATTTTGTAATCATCGCCTGTTTTGCCTTTATATTAACTAAGGTAAAATAATGTTACAAATATTTCATCACAATGTAATTATTTTTAAAGGAAATGGACAACCACATCACCTCAATTTCACATGATTTTAAATGACAATAAGACTGTAGATGGCGAAGCGTGTTTGCTCAAATTTTTTTGCCTCTCACGTGTAAGGCTGTCTGGCTGTGAAAGTAACGCTGTTATTGCAACAGTTTGACATTGAACTTAGCCAATTCGACAAAACCTTACTATTATTCAGACTCCATTACTAATGTGGGCTCAGAATCAAACTCGTATGTCCAAGAGAAGTTGTAAAGCACTGCACCACTAAGGCAGTCAAGTTAATACTATATAAGTATTTGAAAGAAACATCCGTTACGTTATTTATTATAATTGTGAAGGTGATATTGTATTTATATGATGTAGACATAACTTTCACTTGCATTTGGTTGTTGACGTTCCAATTTGTCATTTAATCGTATATCTTACATTGAACTTATTTTTATTTGTATACATTACACAAAATATTTTATCGGCGTTTCGATTTACTTTCGAATCAAACTGTACCTCTTAACATATTTACAAACATAATATCATTTTAAGTGAACGCACATCTGTAAATTAAAAAAAAATTGACAACGAATGAATTTTTTTTATAATTTAATAATTATGAAATTAATACATTTAACAAAACTTTCGTCAGTTTCGTCGCTTTATTTAAAAAATTTTTTCGATTTAATTGAGAAAAAAAAAATGCAACGTATCAACGAACACGATATTGACGTAAAGCACGAAACATCAAATTCGTGGTTTAGTCATAAACGTATTTTATTTCTGTAAATATACGAGCTTTCTCTTAACACACTTATGAGGAGCAATTTATCATCTTAATCAGCTATAAAGCTGCATTACAGCTATAATTAATTGGACTTTAATATGCCTACTCTGCCGACCAGCTAAGGAACATTAACTTCAAATCGGGGTGTGCCTATAGTGTAAATAAAGGCGATTGTCATTAAAATTTATCTGTTCAAGTCTACTTTATATCTTATTGAGAAGATTAGAAAGTGCTACTCAATACGCACCGGTTCACAAAGCTAGCTGAAAGGCCACACGCTAATTATTCTATCGTGCTGTTAGATTAGCTGATTTCAATAAGTTATCTATGTCGTAAGGCTTATTTACTTTCAACAATTAAATGGGGAACTACTAATGAGTCATAAAGTGACGCAAAGCGAGCACGATTTCTTTATGATTAATCTAAATTTGTTAAGGACGATAATAATGCAACAAGGCCTTGCAATGTTTTCTCTGGTCATAAATGCAGTTACACGTTCTTAACGATTGTCATTAAGAAAGTTAATTCATACAAATGTCTTATCAAGTAAGTAAGTCAATTAGTTTTACTGGATCCATTTGTTAATTAATAATTGAATCAGTTTATTGTAAGTATTTAAATAAATATAGTAGCGGATATGATTAAATTTTTAATGTACCACAAATTTCATTATGAGTCATAGAACCTTAACGAAAGCGCAGGTTGATTAGAGGTATACAGCCCGCGAATATTTCTCGAATTACGTCATATCTATACACCAATGTGTTTTACCGCTAACAAACAAACATTAATATGGAAAGCTCGCCTCTGCCGATGTGCCAGCCAATGCTGCCCCCATGAAGATGGCCATTGTCTTCCTAAACGTGACTCCAAATGTTAATTGGACGATTAAAAGCCGAATGCGGGTCATTTCGACCATTACCAGCGGAGCCCTTTTGAATATGTATATTAAAATTATTAGATAAAGTGGGCAGTCAATTTGAGCTAGGTTTCTAATGAGGTTATGTGCTTTCTTGTCACAGGTGGCGCTTGTGTTTTGAATGCGCAAGCATCGAGCCGGATGCGCGAAATGGTATTTGTTTTATGCGTAACTGTGAGTATCTGATGCAGAATTTATATTAGAGCCCTTGTGTACTACTAAATTTGAGTGATAATATATTATCATAATTATATTTGGATAAATTTGTAAATTTTATTTTGATTGAAATATCTATCAATATGAAAAATAATTATAAATTCTTAGTAAAAAAGTTAAAATAAACGAACATAAACACATTTTTTATCTTGCCTCAAGCCGCAGGGAAGAAATTATTACATATTTTTACTATAGATGTCCTTTTCATACTTAGTTCCTACTTCTAGATTAAATGCATTACAAATTAAGGTGTCCCACTTATTATTGCATGTACAAATCAATATGTTTTTTAAATCATTAATATGTATATAACCTGCCTAACAACAATGTTAAGAATTTTTTACAGATACTTACAAAACAAAAATCGAAATCGTAACGAAAACCTAACTTATATATACTATGATGAAAACTTAAATGAAGAATTGTACAAATAAAACTAGTAGAGTTCTTAAGTAATTCTTTTAATATTCAAGTGGTTACTCATTTGTAACGAATAATGATATCAAATATCCAACTGGTTCTTCAAAACTTACGCATAGACATTTAGTTCACAGAAAAAAATATATTGACAATTTTTATTCAATTGTTTCTTAATACTTTATATAAACACTTTAGTTACTTTTTCAGATATATATTTCATAATATATTAATAAGAAAAAAAAATTCCGTAAAAAACGATCGATTTCCAGAATACAAGATTGTTGTGTTTATAGTGATAGTAACTCTACGTGGCATCAATCTCTACGTGGGTATCACGCCTGCACGTGGTTAGTTACCTATTACCAAAACCATCTGGCCGAGACTGACATAATATAAAATAAAATATCCAATCAGTTTTGGCTTAAACACCTAGAGGTCATCATGTTATGTTGTATTTCGTTATTGAAGCCTGATCTATTTAATTTAAAAACAAAGGAATATTATAACTTTGACAGTGTATATTGTGAATCAGTGTTGATGTCCGCCTTATCATAGCTTCGCAGCAACGAAAACAATTTGAATTTGTTCTTTTTTTTTGATAAAAATTGACTTCCGTCCGTTATTAGCTATAAAAAGCATCTGCCATTGTTTTTTAGTTAATTTGCAGGTTTATATCAAAGTTATATTTTTAAAATTTTATTCTTCGTACCGCCTTCGTTAAAAATTATGTTTTTAGTACTATTTAAAAGATTATAACTTTAGGAGAACAACAACAAGAACTGTGAAACTAAAGTTCTTTAGATAACAACTTTTTCAGATGATTTTAAATAAAACTTCTCAAAAAGCGGCAAATTCGTAAAACCATTTTTTGTGTTACGTAAAATTTATTTACGTACAATAAAGTACTAGGTACAAAAATGTTATAATTACGAAAACACGTACACAACAATTATACACTTTACATGAAGTCATCAACGTCTACATAGCGGAATTAATTAAATGAATATAATCCCACAAAGTAATACATTTGCATATCTTTTGGTTCATTATCTGCGAAGGGCTTTTTATTTTAGCACTAAGCAGCGTTGGTAAACTGCCAAACAAATATTATCTATGCTGAATAAATTTACTTTAATAGTTAGACATTTGCAAATAAATAAAGCAAGTAGGTTTTAATGCAAATTTTTTGGTACTGGCAAACGTGACGACATTTTGTTATTGAAATATTATTGTTTCAATATTAACGAGTTCTTTGTACTTGATGAAGTGAGTTGTAATTTTTCAGTGTTAAGGTAAGCATTAAAATTTAATTTAATATTTATTTCTTTAATTTGATATTCATGTGGATTTTGTTTGATTGAGTTTTTAATTATACAATTATCTGCTAATGTACAGTATGGTTTATTGACAAAAATAATAATAATAACATTAATAAAATCTACTTAATTATAAAATTTCTGAATCATACAGTTCTCCAAACTTTATTATTTGCGTTAAAAATACACAAATAGCATCAAACAGTAAAGTCAAAAACTAAATTAAAATAGCAACAAAGTTAAAGTACGAGTAAGAGTGAAGTAACGTAATAAGTACACGAAGAAAGTACATTAAACCTATTATTGCTTTGAAGTACATTAATATAAAATAGTTTACACATTTCTAAGTGTACTTTGGTTCATATTGTAATTTGAAAATACTGTTTATAAGACTTTTACTACATATTATAAGTTAGATATTTACTTTATTGTCAGATTACTACTGTTCGTTATTCACAACAGGCACATAGAAAATTTATTACAGATATAAAACAAAGATGAATTTTAAGTTTATAAGTAATATAAATACTTTAAAAATAAGTTCATACGGATGTGTTTGGAATATGTGCAGGGAGCTTTGAAAAAAGTTTATTGACCTTACTGCGAAAGGTAAATTTTAACAGATTATACCACTTTTTACAACAAATGAACAATGACTAATGCACAAAATATCCTTTCCGAGTATGGTGCGTGACATTGCAAACAAAAGTAATAAAAAAGCGCGTCCAGAATCAACAATTAGACGGTCATCGGTTGAGTAGAATTTCGTAAATGCAGCGAAAAACAATGAGTTAGGTGTTGTATAAATTGCGTCCCGTATATAATGAGTACAGCGGGCCATCTGTCAGCCGTGGCGTATGGGACGCGGCATATTTTATAATTATAAGACTTAATGACAGCCATACACGCTACGACCAAAAGCATGTTCAATATTTTCACAAAGACCTCGGCACTGATTCACGTTCACACGAGTTGTGTTAGGTCATTGAGTGCGTTAATCTCGTTTGTCAAAAAGTAGATTCGTACAAAGTGAAACGCCATGTGTGTGGCTACCATTACGCGTGGAATGGCAGTCGTACGTTAATTCGATTGCGCGGATACTTCGCGAAATATGCGATACGCGAGTTGAATGCTCACGGGACACAGAGACCTCGTGATTAGGACTTCATGACCGCGATCTGTTAACAGGTGCTGACACCTGGCAATACTGTTACGTGATAAATTGAAGCGTTCATTAAATATTATATAAACAAATTGTGTAACAGTATCCAGTTTTTATCGAAGTTATTTTCAAAGTTTAATTTTGTCCGCGCTCGTGACCATTTGTGCAAAATACAATTTAAATAAATAACATACATTGATTATATATTACGCGCATTAAAAATAAAAATACAATATATAATATAAAATCTATCATTCGAAAATAGAAAAGTACATTGAAGTCAATTGTTATTCTGTTCGTCGTCGCATAGCAGCGTTAATACATGTGCTTAGCGGTACACTTAAAGAGCGACCCGATGCCAAATATGCTAGCGGTAACAATTTTAATGCCGTATACGGGGCGTAAAGCAGAACCGAATGCTCGAAGCGAACAGATATCCTCTGTAAAATCTGTAACGTTCATCTTAATCCTAGATTTATTTATGCTTATCTAAATTGTAATTGCTTTTTGAAAATTTATTTAACGAATAAAGATGGATAAATATATTCAAAAATAATCTATTCCGCATGTGTTACTAACATTAATATCTAATTTAGACACATTTCTTATTTTTATTTGTAATTAAGTAATTAAGACTAAATTCAGCAATACTTAGTGCCTCCGGGGCGTACCCACTTGTCTTGTAATGCAGTTGTACTGTAATTAATTCCCGGGGCGCGAGTAATCAAGTCTGGATAGTTTAGTGGTAGTGGCAAGGCTTATGTAAACCGCCTGGCACCTACCACCTTCAATATAAATCTGTCACCATAACAGCTTTGCTGTGTGCCGGCAATCATTTACATTTGAGAATCAGAAGTATTTTAGACGAACTAGCTTCACCAACTATGACTGCGTTATCATTTAACATAAGGTGAAATTGAAATCAAGTATTAGCCCATATTCGATTAAAAAAATATCTTTTTTCATTTATATACTGTAAATCTGCGGTATAATTAAAAAAAAATCTAAATATACCTATAAGTCGTAGGTTTAAGTGACTGTTCTTGAATATTTAAAAGGTAAATAATAAGGAGCGGTACAAAGAGTCGATCATGAAAATTAATATGCTTACATCCATTGGCAACTGATAGTTGATATCTGCATCAACCTAATACTTTTAACGTTACGTAACTAAAACATAATGTATTAAGCAACAATGAAATCTACACACATCTGCACCCTGATAAATTGGTGGAATAGGCGGTACTTGCTTATCGTTAGATGCGTCGCGTGTCCTCTTGATTATAGCACACGGCGACCGCTTTAAGTGTTTAGCGGTTTATGAAAGAGTCGACCAGTTTTGGAGATCCGCTGTTTAATAACGAGCGAGCCCCTCCCGCGGCGTCTCACAACCGTGCGGTCGGTACTTTTATTCTGTCTAAGATATCCATCGCAAACGTGAGTGTTGTTCATAACTACACGGGATACATCTATGAATGTCTTTATTACAGTAGTTTTTAGTCATTCGTAAGATTTTCTCATAATGATTGTCTCCAAAACGAGTGCCCGCACCGTCAAAAGCCTTTGTCTAATCGCTGTCGAAGCTCAAATCTTCACATGCACGCATATTTACTGTAAATCGCATCCTGTTTTTAAAGACCTGTATTTATAATTTTAGATCTTAAAAATCTACCAACTAAATAATATTACAAGTTTCGCTGACAAGTTCACAGAACACCAACCAGCTGCTCTTTATCAGGTCATAAATCTGCAATTTTGTTGGATTATTATTTCTACTCTTTGTATAACAAACGAAATTTTTTCTACGTAGCTTGAATCTCAAGAACTAAAGATCTAAATTTATACTTAACCGTATTTGTAATGGTTTTTATAAATATAACTAATTTCAATATTAATATTAATATAAATATATAGTGTTACTTTATAACTAAAGTATGATAGTTACATTCAATTTACTAAGAATATTATAAATGTATAAAAGTAACTTTAATCCCAATTTTTAACTAAATCAACTTGCACATATCTTAAAAACTATATACTTTTTTTAACAGGAATGGGCTCCCAATATCATATGACGTTACGTGAAAATGAGACCGTAAATATTGAACCGTTCTTAGTCAGAATACTGTGGCTCCCACAAGTACGGCCCCCGGAACACAGCAACGCTGTTGTAGGGCAGGTTGACATTAAGAGTACTAGCAGACGAGTTGGAAAAACCTTACCCCCGTTCAGATCGCACTACACCTGTGGACCCGGAATCGAAACCAGACCCCCGTGCTGCAATGCAACCTCTGCGCTATAAAACACTAGAAACTACTAACCTGTGTTTAATAAAAAAAATATAACATTTAACCCTAAAGTGACGTTATCTATTGAATTTATAAAATTGAATGAAATTAATAATGAAACAAATTATTTATACTGGCCATCTAACATTTAGAGAATCTCCTCCCATTATACTCCGTTAATTCAATCATTTTCATACATATTAATTTATTTTATATAATGATGTTATGAGTTACACTGTAACACGATGAAAATTTAAATAATATGGTAATTAAACGAAATTTCCATATTATTTAATATATAAGATGATATTACATACGAAGGGTGTATACAAACAGTCTTTCTAAATATTTCACCTGTATGTAAAACATCTTGCTAATAAATGTAAGCGGCATATAATGTTTATCTAATAATGGAAATTTTTAAATCGGATTAAACCTAAATCGATTTGCTTTCAACTTTTTAAACGGACTAATACTGGGCTTCCATTTTTTCTGATGTTAAGTGATAATAAAGCCGTATATGATGAAGCGCGTTTGCCTAGAATACTGCTGACTACGAGAATGCGGTTATGACGACAGATTGACATTGAGAGTGGTAGCTAGCCAAGCGGGTACTAAATACCTACCACCAACCACACTCCTCTACACTTGTGGCCACGAATCGAACCAGGGACCTCATTGTTAAAAGATATGCAGTAAACCACTGCAACGCGGAAGCATGAAAAACTCTTTTAACAAGTGTAGGTTTCCTTTCAATTAATATTGTAATTTTCTTTTAATTAATATTGTTAACTGGATAACAACAAAGCTATGCGGTGTTTATGTCTGGTTATACAATGACGTTCGAATTACAACTACATTAAATTAGAGAAAGCGGTGCCGGTGAATGGAAAACTGCGAAAAATCTTGAATATAAACGATTCGATGGGTTTTATTCAAGCGTTTACATTAAGAGACAAGTGTTTTGTCACATTAGTTAGTCGGTTATCAATAATTCATAGCGCGGCGATGTTATGCGCATCACCGACCGTTACTTGGAAGCCTTACACCGTTCATTAGTAGTTTCACCGCGGTCTGCTTTGGCAAAACCGCTGCGCCACATAATACTCACACCTGATATATAATCCCCCACTAGATACGACCAGCAATATATTAATGTTATATTAAAAGGAATTTAATAGACTCGAAACGAAAACACTTTTTAATTCTGTTTCTCTTTAAATACCTTTTAATATAACGTTAATAAGAGTTAATTACTTTTAAGGTTTATTAATTTTATATTTAGATCGCATTGTTTAATAAAGTAACTTCTAATTGCTTAAGGGAACATGTCAAATATTTTGGACGTTAGTGAAATTAAAACAAAATATGCATAGATAACTGTGAAAACAATATAAAGTAACCCATTCAATATTAAGAAACGACTATATTCATTTTCTAAATGAAGTAAATAATTAAAAAATCATATATAACATAATTTTATTAATATTTAAAAAACTCTAGATATTAAAAGGAGTAAAAGGAAATTATTATACAAAATTATTTAATCACTAATCGGGTAATATTATAATTAAATTTTAAGATATGCTCTCAAGATTATTGGAAAATCCTGTTGTGGTGTGCATAGTGTACAACTGATTGTTTTATATCTGTGTTGACATTGGTAGGCTGTTCGTATACCGTTCGTGTATTGACGATTTAATTACCTTTTGATCCGGTTGCCTGGCGATATTGCGATGTGGGTGTCCGATATGCGTATGCTAATATGCTACAAGTTTGGACACAGGTCGATGTGTAGCGTTTGCGGTTGCTTTGATTTACCTAAACCGTAACTTCTTTTGACATAAACGGAAATCAATTAATTAGTAACCTTAAACAATTTTTTTTTATAACAAATGTCCCTAAAACAAATTACGTACTTTTTCGAGTAACTCGTTCCTAAGATAATGCTGATAAGGCTTGAATGACAAAGATGATAAGACTTGTTGACGCATAAGCATAACCTCTGCATTAAGAATGTATATATTTCCATAATAATACACGTTAATGCGCTTTTTATACGATAATATTTAGTGATAACAGCACTTTATTGCAATTAACTTAACGTACATACTCGTAATTATTACAACCACCCAATAAATCACCTATTGCGTTCCAAGTCGTTGTAGCCTGTTATAATAAATAAATGTAGGTAATCATTTAAAATATTTGAAGCCTAATTGAAAGACAAAGTTTAATAATCCACTTTTTTTAACGAGTTTTTGCTTTTAGAAATAATCTTAAGCAATCTATAATTAATATTTCAAAAAATTCGATCAAAACCTAAGCTACGCAACTGTATACAAACTGGTGACTAAACTGTTAACTAGCGAATAGTCGATTCAAGTATAATAAGTACAGAGCCTTAGCATTTATATTCACTTTAGTTTAGAAACAATATTGGTTTCTAACATCTGTCTCACACGTCAATTAAGTTTAATAAAACATAACCCTGTAATTTTCTGGGTGTTCCGCGAGCGTTCGACATTGGAATTTTCGCCGTCGAAAATGCATTTTCCGCGCACATTATTGTACATACGGCCCGCCGTCCGCCAAGCTACATTTAAGTTAATTATAGGATTACATCGGGTTGCATTTAAAGTGGTATTTTGGTAATATAATAGTGAGATGGCACGCCCGATAAGTGCCAACCCGATACTTGGAAAGCCTCACTCATTACGCATTCGGGTCGCAAACAAAACGTACTCAGCCGCGAGGAACAAACGAATATAATAATTATGAGTCGAATGGATTAGGTCGAATTAACGGTTGCGTCGTTACGAGATTATTTTTTTTCAACACGTAGCAGAAACGGGGGAGTTACGTTCAGTTATAATGGCACTTTTTATTTCTATTGATTACAAACGTAATTGATAAATTTAAATTTATAATCTCTCAGTTTTTAGATCTGTAGTAGTATTGTTAAAGTATAAATGTAATCGACATACTGCGTCGACAATTTTTTTAAATTTTTTTGACATCCATTTTTATATCATGTTTTATCTAACACAGCTACAATGATTCATGTTTTGCTATAACGTAACAAAATTGAAGACTAACCAAAACTTTCGGGATAATGCTGACTTTTTGATTACAGACTTCGTAAGTTAATCACTTATGTGTATTTTTAAAATTTTCGAGTAAAAAAAAATTACGATTCTGTTAATCCAGTGATATTCATCATATTCCAAATATCACATCGATTAGAAACCGAACCCGGACACGCAATTTTATATAATAAATGAACAAGATACGCTGTCTACTCGGTATTTGACGTGTAAACAATGAAAACCCTGGATAACGATCCGCTAATTACCGATAATAATTTATTAAAATTATTACAACCATTACCTATGGCATAGGAATTTCGACTTTATGCATTATAGTTTTGGTGCAAACTGTTTTGTAGTGCGTATGCCGTATTGCAACAGAATACAACAACTAATTGAACACGTCATTGCAGATATTAATTTATAAATCGAATTGTTGTCTGTCCTTTATTAATCGTGATTGTTTAAATGTTACAGGTAAATGTTTAACAAAAGGTTAAACCCGGTAATTAAATCCGCGTGATACAGTCTCAGTGAGCGTTCCCACACCCTTTGAAGTGAACGATCAGAAGAGATATTTTAGCGCTTAAAGCTTTTGAAATATAATTTAAAGGGTATTCACAAAAAACGTAATATTTTTTTTTACTCGTTTATATTACATAACTGTTATTTAGGTTAAATAATCATTCAAATCTAGTTTGTTTTTACACAAATGTGCATGAATATCCCATTATTTTTGTTCATAGAAGATGTAAACAAATTACTCGAAAAATAAATTAACTTACATGATACTAAAGATTACTTTTGCTACTTTAAAGAGAGAATATGTTTCACGTGACATTTTATTTGCATTTAGACAATAAATAAAGAAATGGATATGTTTATCTTAAATAAAGTTTGAATGAGATGTATAATGTTAAGCAATGTAAATTTAATAATTCTCTACACTGATTAAGTTGTTCAAGGAACTCATAATTAAGAACAATGACTATTTAACTATAAAAAATTGAGTAAAATTTTAAATTAGCATTAAATTTAAAGACATTTACTTCGATGCTTTAAGGAAATATTATCTTGTTTTATTTTTTTTTAAGTGTAGCAAGTAATAGAGCAAATTGTCATTAAGGTGGAAAAAAATTGGCTAATGTACGACTTTTTTACCGAAAGTTGTTACGTGGAATTAATGAATTCTGTAAACGTAGTGTTATGTTTACTCCTCGAAATTATTACTAATTAAACATTGAGTTCATTTAACTTACAAAAAATTATAATTATAGTGTGTTAAATATTCATAACAAAATGCAGTAATATAAAAAATATTTTTTCCAGAAATCAACTAAACTGGAGACCGAAATTAAGCGATACTTTGGGTATGTTAATGTTGAATATTAATTTCAATATAAAGTATAACTATACCTTCAGCGCTTTATGCTGCAAAATGTTGTTCGTAGCGATTATGTATAATTGCCACACAATTAGGACAAGCCGTGCCAATGCAGCGCTGCAGCGTAATATCTGCATTCGCTAATTACGAACTCAAGCGATAATTACCGCTTTAGGTCGACTTCGTGGCTTGTAAGAATACTAAACCTTTACCTGGTTGTAACAAATTATGACTGCCTTTTCTTTGATATTTAAGTAAGGTTAGTTAAGGATTGTTAATATTTTGAAAGGTGTAGGTTTAGAGTTGGCAATACTTTGTTAGGTGGACTATAGTTAGACTTTCAAAGAAATAACACAGTGTAAGAGGAAACGTACTCAAATGCTCACTGATCGTGTTTTTCTTAATCTTTAACACAATAGCAGTCTATGTTGGGATGAAAGTAATTTATTCCAGGATAGCCTATAGAATATACAACGAACTATTTTATATCCGATAACATGTCACGGTTTTCCAATACAATGAAGTTTTCTCAATTTTACTGTTTCAAGTTTTACTTGAAATTTTATGGCCCATAAAATACATTGCGAAAACATATTAATTAAATAATTTAGTTGAGTCCATTTTATTATAAATGGCGATTTTCATATGTTAAGCTTTCTCGTGTCCGCATAAAATCGTTACAATGGAAGGTTAAAAGTCATGAAAACATAAAACAAAGTTGTACGACCGTCATTATGGCGTAGTATACTCGTTTTATTAAATTGTATTACACCCGAGATACCAATTAGTGAATATTCATCGACGAATTTAAGGCGACATTGGGTTGGAAAAAACAATTTAAGAATCTGCATATCATCAGCAAAATCATTTTACTCCAATACAGGATGTACCGAAATGAGAAGCCTTTGTTGATTTAAAAATTAATTTTCAAACAAATTTGTACAACAGATCACAATATTATTGTTCATCTTTTGTATAAGTTGAGTTTTTTTATACAACAAAGTGATGAGACACCCAAATAGTGAGTGCTGCGCTTGTCCTTGATAATGCGGTGCGGGTTAGGATATTCAAACAGGACTATCCTGCATTAATAATTTTCGTATATAAAATGATCGAGTCGCATTATTCCGGTATTTTATTAGCCACCCTGTAACCAAAAATGTTAAATTTGCTAACTTATGCATGACGGCAGAAATATTGTAAAATTCTACAGGAGCTTTCGCGGTGTTACCAACATTTGTAATATAATTTTTATAATAACATATACACACACACACACATATATATATATATATATATATATGTG
>DWQX01001436.1:0-28099 GCA_018245475.1 Pharmacophagus antenor | reverse complement strand
ATATATATATATATTATATGATTTTAATATAAATTTTCAGATCCAAAAATTATTAGATTTTTCTAGCTTTTGTAACAATGTAAACTCATTTGAAACAATGAATTTTTTCCAACGCGGTCTATTAGGATTTTTTCTTTATATTACTTATTCATAACACAAAGATATTGTTTTTCAACTCAATATATAATGGTTAGTGATTTCTCCTCATTATAATTACTCACACGGTATGCAGTTAGTCATACATCCTCGGTACGCTTTGTTCAACGTGTCTCGAAAAGGGATAAAAGTAAATGTCAATTAATGGATGTCATTGTTAACAGGAAGAGTTGCGAGGCCGTGATGCGTGCGCTATGCGCGCAGACTGCTGCGCTGATGTCGGTGGTGGGCCCGTTTGTTTACGACCCCCTGGTGGCATGGGAGAGAGCGCGCGCGCCGGACTGCGCCGAGCGCACCAACGCCGAGGCGGTGCAGCACCTGCACGATATACGCCTACGCCTCAATGGCATGGTAAGTACAACGTATTATATTAGTAACGTTTAGATAATATATTCGCAATCTGTTATAAAATACCGTCGCCGCTACAAGTAAAACAACTTTAATTATAATAAATTAAAATTTAGTATTTTATTATAATTCATTTCTAATTAGGGAGTTACGCCACGAATGCCCTCTTGACTGTCATAATTCCCCTTTGAATTTAGACCCGCTTCCACCCCTCACGAAAACCTTCAATACAGTAAAAAATATTACCATTTATGTATCAGTCTTCAAAGTATTTTTCAAAACTTTCGACACCCTGATACCACATCAGTACTTTGTTTGTGTTCATGACATTGGAATGTGAAATATTTTATTTATTTAACTTTTGTATAAAAAAAAACAGGCTTGAAGCAAAATGGCATTTCCTAAAAGTCTGCTTTAAACTTGAGAAGAGATAAATGTACAAAATATGAATATAAATAAATATTTATAAAATGTACATACAACCATCTGGTATATGGATACTTGATAATTTCATATTATCAAGTATCCATACACAAATATTGCCAATTAAAGCAAAAAATATATTTTTTTTATCAACAATAATTTACATTAGACCATAATTTAAAGTGGTGTTATCATTGATGCTAAAGATAGTAAAGCGTGCTCAGAATACTCTTGTATTCATATGTTGACACAACAAAACCAAGTCAAGTCGAATCAGGGACCTCCGCAATAGAAGGAATTTAGCTTCTAGGCGGTGAACACAGTAATGATATAAACATTTAACATTAATAAAAATTTAAATATTAATTTTATTTAATATCCTTTCTGTTCACATATGGTGTGCATTATAACCCGTGAGTCAGACATGTGTGCGTGTTTTGGCCGCAATACATTGAGTGTTTGAGGTGTTGTGATACATTTAATGGGATTAGAATGGCCGCGCGATAAGTCCATGACACTATCAACTGGATTATCACCGATTAGTTATGTACACACTTACATTTTCAACTAATTGACGCGCGGGAATGTGTGTAAACCTCGGTTTCCGTCTGTTACCAGTTAAAATATATTAACTGAAATAATATTTATATTTTCGTTATTTTATTTCCTTAGCGATACATTTTTTTTTAATTTAATATAAGACATTTTTATAAGCGAAACTTTTTACAGGTAAGAACAAAGAATAAAAAATTATCCCTGTCTCTGTCACCTGAGGGACAAGTGGAACAACTTATCGTAGAGGCAACCAGCATACATAACCTGTGTCAAATGTACATTGGATGGGGGCCATTCTTATAAGGAAAGATGGATGATTCGATTGCCCAGTTACCAGATTTAAACTTATTTATTATGTAATAAGCCCACTTTGGTGCCTTACATATTTAGAAATCCAACAATCTAAGGTAATTAAAGTTCTGTTTCTTTTGTTGTAACACTTTAAAATAATTTAATAACAGATTTTTAGAGACGGAAAGGCAAATATATTAAAACTGTAAAAAAATATTTATCTTCATTTTTGTTACACTACTTTTTACTTTCATTTTCTGCAATATTCTAATTCAGTGCTTTGTTTTTTATTTTATGTGGTAATAAATTCTTAGTAAAAAATGTTTCCATTTATTTTTAAGTACTTTATTTATATAGTATTTATTTATATTTATCATGAATGTTTAGTAGAAATTAAATTAGTTTTACTTATAGAAAATACTATTTTAGCATAAAAAATCACTTCTAAGCTCTTTGTTTATAACGAAATAACATAGACTACAATCGAAGGTTGTATTTAAACACGTGATACTCATTACATAAATTGTAACAAAAAAAAAACAGTTTCGATGCTTAATTTGTAGTTATAATAGCCTTGCTCTTTTGTTATGATCATTATTTGAGACATGTTTTGTGATATCGTAATTTTTGATCATAAGTAGGGGTAGTACATATATTAAAATGTATTTATTTTTTATCAATCAAAAGAAAATTACAAAGGCTACTGCGGAAACTAAAGCAGCAGAAAAACATACACCACATTTGTTAAGGTTTTTTTTTAATAAAAAAATTATGCCGTGCTAGTCTCGTCTCGAAAAAAATATATCTGTTACAAAGTATATTTTATTTTTTTATAATCTTTTGCAGATTTTCGTTCCTATTTTAGTTCCGTTAGTTACACGTTTTTATTTTTTAACCGAAGCGATAGCTGCATACGAAACTTTTTTTGACCTGTCGATGGAAGATTGGCAGAAACGTTTTAAGAGTTGAAGTGAATGTTTGTATCGTACGATTTAAAATATATATATTTTTTTTGTACAAAAAAGCTTAATGTAATTTGGCTATTTACATTAAAACTTCTTGTTGTTAAAGTAAATCAATAATTTAACGTAATGTTAATGTGCTTCCTGCACGGTTTAAAGTTAGAAACTGGTCGTTAATGTTGAACCTTCCGAAACATTTAAAGGTTTTAATAGATTTAGGTAGATGTAATTATCATTAATCGTCCAGTCGAGCCTTTTAGTAGGCCTCTGAAGGCGAGGGGTAAGAATTGAGAGCTACGATAAATAACGACAATCTTTTTAGGTTTCTATAATTATAATTCATTTGCTCTTGCTCCAGTTATTTATATGAGTTACTTAAGAAAGTATCGTAGTATTGCAATTTTTTTTTCTTAGTTATGAGCTAAGTAAACATTTTGGCTTAAAAATGTGTAGTTAATAACTTTCTGGTTTACTGCGATTTTTGAGTATGGTATGGAGTACCCTTGTCACACAATCACCAGACAATGTTTCAATTTGTTTTCAAGTAGTAATTTATTAAAAGTAAAATTAAAATAATTAACGAGTAAGCGTTATAAGATAAGCATTTATTTCGATTGGCCTTGCAATTTTTATTCAATGTATTTTGCAGACAACTTTCGAAACCACTTCTAATTATTTTTTCACGTATCAACTATGTATTTGTATATCATGTCAATGGAAAGAAAACTCACAAAATTTCGTGTAAGTTAATAATTTTTAAGGTTACTAAATGTATTCAAAATACGAGTAACTAATATCGCACTACCACACAAAAATTACATATGATTTTTATGATGTACGTGTAATAAACTGCAGTTTTATTTAAATTTCGATCCGTTTTATGAATAGGTGACTTCAAAAGTGTGAATACGTGCCGCGTGTAGGCGCGCTTCACTTCTACAAGGGTCTGAAAAGCTGCTAAGCCCTTAAGCCGATACAAAAAATGGTATAAAACTGCCAACACTTTACCGCGACCAACGGCTTTGTATAGGATAATAAAAAAAATATATCACAAGAGATTAGCGTACCATAAGCAGTGCAACTTAATACTTTATTTACAAAAACGGACTAGTACGATTCAATTTAATTACTGATTGTATAATAAATGTAATGGAATTTTAAATAAATGATAATCTTTTAAATCTCATCAAGAAAAAAGTAATTGTTAATAACACACTTTTCAGAAACCTAAACTAATGTTCTTATTTAAGTAATGATCGTATAGTCCTAGTGTAAAAAAGTATTCGACAAAGTTTTATTCTTTAAAGGCATTTTATTGCTTATGAGACCGTAGATGTTGAAGTGTGTTGTCCCAGAATATTTGTGGCTTTCACTTGTATGAGTGCTAGAACACAACAACATAGCGGTAGATTGACATTGAGGGTATTAATTAGCCAGGCGGGTTTGAAAAACCATGAACTCCAAAACTCCTGGTACCGGAGAATCGAACCCCGGGGAGCTTCCGCGTTACAAGGTAAACGGGTAAATCACTGCGTCACGGCGGCAGTCAAAATTTCTTTTACCGTCTCAGAAATTCCAATACAGTATCTTTTCTATCTATCGTCCATACTTTAATTTGGCGACATAACCGATCATTTCCATTTAGTATTACAATTATTTGTAAGTGTGACGCATAATGTAGAGAAAAATATAGGACCTAAATATAATATACGATACTAATAATATACGAGTATATATGTAACGGCCTCTTGATCTTTTATGGCTTGTATAATAATGATTTAGTTTTCACCTCTTTCATTTGATACAATGAAAGGGGCTGACGTTATACACCAAATAATCTATTCGTAGAATCAATTTCCAATTCGATGGGCTACTGAGTTAGGTAAAAATTTGAATATTGGAAATTATTCAGTGAACATGAAAACTGATCTGAAGGAAATAATACCCGTCATATCAGCTTTAAGATTAGACGTTACTGGAGGATTGGAAAGAAAATATACTACACTAATTTACTAAATATTTAGTTTATATTTTACCATTTCATTAAAGAAGAAGTCCTTTTAGGTAGAAGGAATATAAAAACAAGTATACAAACCACTTCAGTTGCACGTGGCACCTCGCGCCGAGTAATCGTTTAAGTGCTACCATCGCGCGTAATTTAAGTGATTTAAATTACATAATATTTCTTATATCAGTACAGTTTAACAATTTTTAAAAATGGAAAAATGTGCAATGGACGAGGATGATATTTGTGATTTCATGGTCGTATGTGAAGACGAAGAAAGCGATACTTTTTTAGAGTGCGGGGGTAGTGATGTACAATCCGAAACTATGAAAAATAAAGTAGATAAGAGGAAAATGACACCAGAAAGTAATGAAGAAGAAGAATTTATTACTGTTGTAAATAGAAAATCAAAACGTTTAGCGTTCAGCGAGTTCGATAGAACGTGTCATAATATGAGGGTATGGATATAAAAGTACAGAATCACAAGAACTGTCGAAATATGAAGTGTGTATAACTTCTTTGACAGTTTTGCCTAAACAAATAGCGTTTGCCAAGTTGTTGCGAGAAGAAGAAATAAAGGGTATCACCCGTATTCGATATAAAGGCGTTAATAAGGCACTAGTGCAATTTAATGAGAGAGAGGATGCTACTAAATTAATAGAGTGTAAAAAAATTAAGGAATTAAACTTTAGATGTCATTTGGTTAATGAAGTGTCATTTTCTTATGGACTTGTTAAGGGCATTAATCTTGAACTGAGCGAAAAGGAACTTGAAGGATATTGCAGTGCAGCTCTGAAATTATATCTGTTTAAAGATTAATGCGATTAGATTCAAAAGGCATATGGACTAATAGTGAATCGGTAAGAGTTTGCTTTAAAGGCAATAATTTACCTGCATATGTATATGCTTATGGTTGTAGAATCAAAGTAGATGTTAATACGTTCCCAGTAACGCAATGTTCAAAATGTTGGCAGTTTGGTCATGTTTTAAGATTTTGCCCATATAAAATGAAACGATGCCCTAAATGTGGAGATAGTCATGAAAATTTTGCGGTAACTAGCTTTAAGTGCCTCAATTGTAAAGGATCTAATTTTGTACTGGATATAAATTGCCGTATGTTCCTTAAAGAAAAAGAAATTAGGAAAATTATGAGTACTAAACAAATACCTTACAGAAAAGCACTACAATTATTTATAGAAAGACGGAATGAAGACTATGGAATACATGAGAGCTCTCATATTATTTCTCATTATTCGGTTGAGTTTATGAATAAGACAAATGACGGGAATACATATACTACTGTACTGACCGGGTTCAGGGTAAATAATCAGGAAAAAACAAAAGTGACTGCAGAAGAAACATTGCATAAATTTGATGAATTATTAACGCACACGATTCTTTCAAATAAAAGGATGATTAAAGTTATTAAAAAAGCAAATCAAAATTCTAGATAAGATGCAATTTTGGATAGTTCACAAAAAAATAATACATCGAGCGGCGGAGATAGTAACATTCAAAGTGAACAATTAATTAATCGCGACCAATTTAAAGATTTTTATTAAAGTTGAAGCGTATTGTGATGTGTGAAGATAATTTAGAAGAGAAGATTTTAGCAATTTTTAAAATAATCGAAGAGTGTAAAAAGTTATTGGAGAATTTAATTTTTAAAGGAAATCTTTCGGACACTGTCTATTTTTATCAATGGCTAAATTTATTAAGTATTTTACCGTTAATATATTACAGTGAAATTCACAAAGTTTGTGACCAAAGTTATCAGCATTTGCTCAACTTTTAGATCAAGACCACATTTACATAGTGATCATTACAGAAACATGGTTAAATAGAGAATATAAGTTAAATATTTCGGGTTACAATACATACAGGGCTGATCGGTCGATTCTTATGGAGAAGTTGCAATTTTAATTCATAAATCTATTCAAAGTCATGTCTATTCAACTAATATTAGTAATGCAGGTATATAAATTGTATGTATTAAACTATACAACTGTAAAAATTTAGAATATATAGTTGGCATTTACTGTCCATCTTCGGTACGAACCCAGTTATCTGATTAGAATAGCATATTTACACAATTTAGTAATGCAACCCTAGTGGGTGGAGATTTTAACGCTCATCACTCAAAGTGGTCTGTTAAAACAGATTCAAGAGATCTTCAAATTATGGACTCGACTATAGACAGTTTATTTCACTTAATAACGGTTCGGCAACACGTGTTAAATTAGTTAATGAAATTTTACAACAAACACCTCCATTTATAACCTTTGCATCGTCAGATATTGCGATTCATTTTGAATGGCAAAGAATTAACTAAAATTTAGGTAGTGATCACCTGTTCATTAAGATTGCAGTCAATATTGAGAATAATTATAATTTTATTAAAAAAAGAAATAATAGAGCTAACTGGTGCGGATATCGGAAAACTTTATGTGACAATTTAATACTTGTTGCCAAATGTGATTTGCAGAATATGTACAATTCTTTATAAACCAGGTTAATGCCGCAGCAGATAAACATATTCCTTTTATAAAACACTGTAATAAACCTATAACAAAATTTAAACCCAAAGATTACTGGATTCCTGAACTATTAAAAGTTATAGGAGAACGTCGATTAGCGTTAACTAAATTACGTCGTAATCCAACTCCAGAAAACTTGTGTAATTTAGAAGAAAAAACAAATGAGTCAAAATACTTAATTTATAAAGCAAAATCCTTAAGCTGGCAAAAATTCTGAATCCTTTGACGAAATAACTTCAACGACTGAAATGTGGCAGCGCATGAAGTGAATAAAAGGATATAGACAGAATAATAGTTATCCTTCGTATATTAAACAAAATCAATTGCTTATATCACTCACCCCAGATTATGTTAACAATTGTGCGCCTAAATTTAAATCTAAAAATGAATTTATTGAACGCGAATTTGAGATTCAGAAAATTGAAAACAGCTTAATAAACAAAGATACAGCACCAGGAGAAGATGGAGTGTCTTACTCTATGATATATAATCTTCTAATCGAATATAAATTACTTTTACTTTTGATTTACAACATAATTTTTAAGCAAAGAATTGTACAGCATCAATGACGAAATATTCAAATAATTCCAATACCTAAGGTTAATAATAAGGGAAATGAATCAAATTTGCGACCTATGTTATCCTATATTGTCATGTGTTTGCAAGATATTACACCAAATTTTAAAAAAGCGCATAGAATGGTTTGTTGAGAAAAACAAAATTCTATCTACTTACACCACGGGTTTTAGAAAAGCTCACTCATGCTTAGATTTCTTAACTCGGTTGATTTCATATATACAGATAGGATTCTCTGAGAATTTTTCATTTCTGGCGTGTTTCTTAGATTGAGAATGCCTACAATAATGTCGCTGTTAATGTTCTGGACAACCTTGGACTCGGGTCAATGATTTGTAATTATATGTGGTCTTTCCTTTGTGAAAGACATTTAAAAATTATATCTTATCCTGATTTCAAGTCTGGGTTAACAAGATGGACTAACAAAGGTCTAGCTCAAGGAGATCCTTTATCTCCAATAGTGTTTAATTTACTTGTACAATAAGTCATAGCAGCTCTAACGTAATTATATCACAATATGCAGATACTTTGTTTTATATATAAAAGACAAAAAAATAGAAAGTGCTATTATGTCCATGCAATTAACTTTAGAAAATATTGAGAAAATTTAAATTCACTTGGACTACATCTATCCCCTAAAAAGACTAAATATTGCATTTTTAGCAGAGGTAAGAAATGTTCCTGTATTGAAATTAAATAAAAGATCTATAGAATTTTCAGAATGTATCAAATATTTAGATAGTGGGCTTCGCTGGGTAAACATATAAATGAATTAGTGAATCAATGTTTGAAATTTCTGAATATCATAAAAGTATTAGCAGGAAGCTCTTGGGGAACACATACAAAACATATGAGATTATATATATCGATAATAAGGGGTAGATTAGACTATTGCTCCCTCATTTATGATTGTAGCGCCGAAACTCATACTAGTAAATTAGATAAAATACAGAAGCAGGCACTAAGAATAATAGGTAGCTTTGTTAAAAGTACGCCAATCCATGTAATGGAAAGTGAGCTGTGTGTTGTGCCGCTGGTGTTGAGGAGACAGTACTTTGCCTATAACTATTGTTTATAAATAGAATCCTCCTTCGATAAGGTTATCAGTGACTTAATCTCTAACATGAGTGTTCTATGTAATCGTAAATATTGGGAGAAAAAAAGGAAACCTTTACTTGTTAAAAAGTGGTACGAGGTTAGTCAACTAAGAATTAACACTTTTGATATTCTTCCTATGTTTATCTTAGATATATGGGTTACTGCAATTGACATAAAATCGGTTATTGTGGTAAATATTGACGAATTGGTATTTTCTAAAGATCTTAAATATGAATGAAAGTGTTGGTAAACTTTGGTAGTACTACTTTCGGCTCTCTCCTTATATCATTCTAAATACAACAGTGCTGTTAGTGCAGCTTTAAATAAACGTTACCTCCATTCAACTCGTGAGATCTAGAATTGAACCCGGGACATCCGTATTAATAGGCAAGTGGTATACAATTGCGCCACGCAATTAACAGACAGTTACTCCTTATATTACAGAGCTACCAGATGGCGTTGTAGCATAAAAACTTTTATATATTTATATCGTTCTTATAATGATCAAAACAATAATAAATGATGTAATATACAGAAAAAAACTTCATCAGAAATAAACATTCTCGCAGAAGATTGTAATTAAAATCCATTATGTAAACACTAATAGTTTGCATCGTTTATTTTTTTAAACAAGCAGTTAACATAAAGTGCTCTTGTCGTCGCTTCGGGTTGGAGCACATAAGATTCCGGAAGCAATGGTCATTATATGTATACCCATCTTGAAACTTTACCCTAATAGCTTATAAACACCGATAACGGCTACAGGTTTCACTAAGATAGTGTAATTACTTTATGTAATCTATACCTATAAATGTCCTAAAAGATTTACTGACTGATCTTTATAATAGGTTGGGGAAAAATTTTTTTCGGATATAGTATGTATAAACATGTAATAAAATCTCTTTGCCTATAACATTTGTATCTGGCTGATTTGGTATTATTAAAAAGTCTTAATTTTAAAGAAGACAATTTCAAATTCAAATTAGGATAATATGTGATTTTCTTTTGTTAAAATGAGTGAATCTAATGAAGAATTTCGATACATTTTAAAATTTACTACAAAAAAGTTAAAAATGCAACACAAGCCGCGAAAAAGATTTCAATTCGGGAAATTTGATATCAAAGATGCACGTCGCTCTGGTCACCCTGTCACGGACAAATTAATGCCATTTTTGAAAAAGAGGAGCAAGGTGGGCAAATTAGTAGTTATGATTTAGCTGGAGAACTGATAATTGACCACAAAACGGTTTTGGCCATTTGAAAAAACCTGTATACACAAAAAAGCTCGATATTTAGGTGCCTCATAAGCTCACTGAAAGAAACCTAATGAACATTTGTTGGTTTTTATTACGACATAATGAAACTGAACCGTTTTTAAAGAAGCTGATAACTGGTGATGAAAAGTGGATCGCGTTTGACAAGAACATGCGAAAAAGATCGTGGTCAAAGGCCGGTCAGGCTTCACAGACTGTGGCAGAACCCGGGTTAACTCGCAACAAGGTGATGCTGTGTGTATGGTGAGATGGGAAGAGCATTATTCATTATGAGCCGTTACTGCCTGGCAGGACCATCGAATCTCAACTGTATTGCGAACAACTGATGAGAATAAAGCAAAAATTTGAAAGAAAGCGACTGGAATTGATCAACAGAAGGGTTGTGGTTTTTTCAGTATTTAGCTCAGCAAAAATTATGAGGGTTTGGCTAGGATGTGTTAAAGCATCCACCGTATAGTTTTGACCTTGCACCTTCAGATTTTCATCTGTTTCGGTCTCTGCAGAATGACTTATGTAGTGTCAGGTTAATATCACGAGAGGATTACTAAAACCACTTGTCGCAGTTTTTTGATCAGAACCTCAAAAATTTTTATAGCAATGTGATCACGTTCGTACCTACAAGATGGCAAAAAGTTATTCAACAAAATGGCATCTACATAATTTAGTAATTTTATAAAAAAAACCTTTTGAAATTTTCATATAAAATGCGAAGGAAATTTTTCTCGAAGCTAATGTTAAGGTATAGTTTAAATCTATTTTAATCCTAGTCATATTAAATTTGGAGCGTGTGATCTTTGTGATGTGTAAGTATCCACTAAGAAAGGGTTTTTTGAAAAATAAAAGAGGGGAATGGTTTAAAATTTTATGAAACTTAATTCCCCGAATGGACGGATTCGAAAACTGCTACACGTAATGAAGGGGGATCAATTTTAATATTAAATACAAATTTTACATTCCAAATAAGCTGACGAGTGACGGTTAGTCAGCTAATAAATTTGATTTCAATGATACGTTAATTTTCAATCTCTTTTATATTACGAAGCTATTTTCTAATACCAAAAATACAGTTATTTTTATTTCTTTTCTGATAAAACGACTATAAAATTTTGCGCAAGTAAGCTTATCAATTACCTTAATCGATTACATTATTTATGTTTTGCATCATGACGAATATACAACTGATTTATTGCAATTATAATACATAATTTTAATATATTGTCTAAAAGTAAGTTTGTTAACATTAAACAGTTTCTATTACAGTTATATCGTTAAATTAATATAAAGCAACAATAATGGGTGTTAATTTTAGATACCACTATCTACTTAATTGGATATTGGAAACTCGTAGGTAATTTCGGGATTCTGCAAATTAATTTCTCCGTTTAGGTTTTGATTTTAATGACATAGCTATGTATATAAATGAGCTGTTACATCCTACCTGTGGCCATTTACGTATTGTAATTACAAGTAAATATGAAATTTTACTTAGATTATTATAAATATTTATTTAATTTTAAAAAATATTTTGAGCAATACTGAGCTCTGCTAATTCATTCATTAATTTGACTATAAACGAAGGATTTTTAAATGTATTTTATCAATTAGGTACTATTGACTAAGTAAGTTAAACGAATAAACTTATTTGCAATAAATTAAATTTATCCAGTATATTAATATCGACCAACATAAAATTTGTGGTATACCTTAATTTTTTTTATTAGAAAAACTAAATTAACGTTAAAAAATATTTGAAAGGTTTAAAAGCCATAGAATCAGAATCGTTTAAATGTTTATAGAAAAAAATGAGACTACAGTATACTTCTCGGAAAAAAGACTCTAATTCCTCTATTCTTTTTCCAATTATACTTAAATTTTTAAAGTATACTCGTTTTTGTATGAAAGTCCATTAATTTCGAACAGGTTAATTTTTATAAAGGACGGAGATTTTATTCACTAAAAAATTTTCCCAACGACAATAACCATCGCATTTTGTAAACCATCGAGGAATTCTTTAGGGATTGTACTTTCGGACGCCGTCAACTTATGATATATGCGAATTATATAAACGACGTTCGTGTCCCGTGAGAAAAATTACAATGTATTCTGTTGTTTTTTATGTCAGTATTATAAAATTTTAAAAATATCTCCGTCTTACATACAAACACAAACAATATTTAAACGACAACAAGTAGGGTTATGGTTTTATATATCGTCAATAAAATGAACTTGTGTTTCTACAACAGAAACTGTCAGTTCGGTCTAGTTCACCTTCAACCAATTCGTTTCTTTTAACACTAAATGGTAGTGTCAATTAAGAAGTTTGAAACAGTCTTAAAGCTCTTTATACACGTATACGGATTGTTCAAACAAAGCGTCGGACGTGATAAATTAAGAGGAAATCTAACTTATGGCGTATGTAATGTGAATTTAGTTTTACTCGCGTTTTTTTGTAACTAAGTAAACTAGATTATTAGTAACAATCAAAACAGACATGATGTAAAAGGCGTTGTATTATGAATTAACATTATTTAGGACTTTTGGTTAATTCAGTTATTATTAAATAAAAGATTAATTAAAGTCAATGCAGAAAGGCGATGGTTAATATAGTAATAATATTACGTTGAAGATTTTTTACTTATAGTTTAATATTGTTATATTGACATATGTTAGACAAAACAACAAACATAAAATGCGAATATTTTTACATAACTATCACATTATTTACATTACAGTTCAATTAAATCTTATTACAACAATATATAGCACAATGTACGCCATTACACTTGATTTACAAAACGTGACTGACAATGGAGTGATGAAACGTTACTTATATTCAATTAATTTAAAATTAGTAAGCGATTAAAAAATCATACATACGTCCGCACAATTTAAAAAGAAAATTTTTAGTTTCTTTTAGAAGTAATGTTTATGTACTCAGTGAAACGTTGCGTATTATGTAAAACTAATAAATCAAATGTTATTTCAAAATATTACTAAAAATCACAAACGCTTAATTAAAAAAGCTAGACAACATAGACTAGGGTATTTCTTTTATCATAATTGTGTATCACTTAAAGAATTATTTGTCTGTTGCACTTCTGCCGCTAAATTACCTAAAACAAAGTTAAAGTCATGAGAAAAATCAATTAAAATATACATAGATAAATAACTGAAAAAATGACTGGAAGAGCTCTTAAATCAGTCATCAAAAACAATCTTTACTTACTCTTTTCGAGTCTCTTTCTTGATGGAAGTTTTTATGATCTATCGTTGAACAAACATATGTCAACATTTTTTATCTAATACATAGAATTCGAGTAAGATATTAATTTATATAACGCAAATATTGAGGATATAGAAAAGAATTTATTAATTACAATGTATAGTAATAAATCTGAAACGCTCGTAATATCATAGATTATGAAGTGAAATATTCACTCTTCGATACTTACTTGATAGTAATGTTTTTAATCCATCGAAATTACAAAATATAGGCTCGCTTAGAACCGTTCTCAATTGCTCTTGAATGTTGGGCTTCACATCGCACCAGACCACGCAGCCGTCATAAGACCATTCCGTTACAAGCATCTTCATACTCTGATAAACAATTAAATCGAATATGTTTATCACTTCTTAATTTAGTAACAGTAATGGGAATTTTTTTTGAGCGATAATAGGTTAAGGATTTTCAATTTTAAGTGACAATGACATTATTCTCACCTAGGGTACTCCGGGTCACGCATGTACGATTGCCGGAACACAGTATTGCTGTTATAGCGGCGGATTGACATTAAGGGGTGTAGCTAGCGAGGCGGATTCAAAAGAACTCTACCACCATCGAGACTCCTCTACTCCTGTGATCCGAGAATCAAACCTGAGACTTACGCGTTATAAGGCAATCCTTAAACCGCTGGACCACGGAAGCAGTCAACAATGAATAGTAACAGTAATATGGTTTTAAGCGATAATGAGTGTGTATGGTGAAGAGCGCTTGCCCTAACTACTCCCTCATATATATGACTGCCGGATATGAAGGCAAAGGTAAATCATTGCGCCATGTACGCAGTTGAATGTCACATGAATATGTCAAAAGAGTCAAAGCTAATAAACATGGTATACCCCGATTATAACATCAATATCTTCGTGCATTAAGCATGTTAATCCCTAATTTATCTGTTGGGAAGGATGTTATGATGTAAGTGAAATAAAAGCAACACGTACCTGAATAAAAGTATAATCCAATCGACATAACGCGTCGCAATGAATTACCAACACTTTTGCTGGAATTACTGCAGGCCTGTTTATGTTCCCATTAGGTATAGTAATGCTCATGTCGGTACCGCCGGATGTAATGTAAATTGTATCTGTGGTAGGTGTACGTATTTTCTTAGACTTTCTTATAGCCATCATCCTTGCTCTAACCCTTTCAGCACCAGCAAAATGTAGACCGCCAATTGGACGTACCGCATAATGAGGAGCTATTGACCCATCCTATAAAAAATCAACATTCGTCAAAGCCTTTTAAAACTCGAATAATGAATTGAATACGACTAAATTGATGATAATAGCATTATTATTCTGAATTAATTCTAGCGTAAATCATTAAAATTAATGTTTGGATAGGTTAAAACGCAAACCATATGGGCTCTAGTATATTATTGTTAGCAATTTATTCAGTAAAATTTCGTAAATCAAAAAGAAATTTTGTCGAGTCCGAGGAGTTCTGATGATATCTTTTTAAATTACGCTTACATTTATAAATTGTACTTCAAGAGGTGGACGAGAGTGATAGTAAAGAAGTAAAATAATGTCAATGGCAACACCGCAAATCAGTCCAACTTCAACGCCCAAAGCTAGACCACAAATAAAAGTGCCTGCGAGAGGAATCAGGTCTAATCCTGGAAATTCACAAAAAAAATTACATAAAAATGTTTTCGTTAAAAAAAAGGTCAAAAAGTAATGAAATATGTTAATGTTCAGGTATGAAAAAATTAAAACATAAAACTATATGGAAATAAGTTTCCTTATTAAAATTATGTATGTACCTACATAAATATATACTTGAATCTCGGCACCTTTTCGACGCATAAAATTGTATAAATATCTATGTTAATAAGATAATATAAGTTTGTAAGTATTTTGTTTTGCATTTTTTTCATGTTTTAGTTTGAAATATTATTTGTATTTTTGGACATAAATGTCAGTTAATGATAAGCGAGGTCAAAATAGTAAAATCTCTTTGCTCAAATACTGTGCTATTGATATATATAAGTATCGGAACACTGTAATAATGGGTATAGATTGACTATAAACCGTGTGTGGGAACTAGCTAGACGAATTAGAAAAAACTTTATCATTTATGTATTAGAAAAATCTCTAACACTTGTGTAGTTCTTGAAACAAACCAGAGTGCTTTGTGTTTAAAAGCGCAACGAAGGTAATTAAAAGCTATTGTTGTAAGTAATAGCGTATCAGATAGAGTCAATTATATAACAAATGTTACGTCATGTTATTAATATTTTCGAAACAAATTCGATATAAAAGATATGATATGAATCGTTGCATAAAGAGAATGTAAGATAAATTACTTGTAATGCCGTAATTCGCAAAGCGTAAAGTAAAAATTATATATAGTTTAATTAGCTGATATATACTGCATCATACAAGTAGGTACGTTTTTTGTGCTAAGTATAAACGTATATGATTCAGTTTAACGCTCAATACATTCTGAAAATACTACTAGTTAATAGTTTCAATAGCCAATGTTATAATCAAAGTAATAACATTACTTATAATTTTCATTTACAATTACTTTGATCATTTGATTATTTTTTGTAGCATAATAAACCCAACTTTAGCATATAGTGGATAAAATAAGTGGATGCTATGCCAATTTCAATTATTTTTAATCAAGTAAAGTTCAAGCTGCATGAAATCGATTTTCGAATCACCATTCACGTTTCCTCGTTTGTAGTATAACCTCTTAAAAAAGTTGTGTCTTTTCGTTTATTGTTTAAATAAACAATAAATTATTGTTCATGTTTAAAAGCATTTTTTTAATTAATAAATTGAGGATCGGACGTCAGGTAGCCTTGTTGTCGCAAACCTGATGATTATTGATATGCCTTCTCAAGAAGATGAGCTGTTATTTAGTATGATTACACATTGAGATCGACGGCTTGCATCCTATAATAATCCAAAAAAAAAAACTAAATATATCTTAAGCTAAATAAAGCTGCATACAGAATTGTTTCTATGCACAAAAAGAGAAACTAACTGACCAACAGATTTATCAAATATATAAACCCCTAAATCTTAAATCTCAAATTTTGGACAAAGTTTCTCTGCACTTTCTAAACAAGTTTTGGAATATCAACACTTTAGCGGAGTTGAATTATTGTACATCTAAATTCTAAGCAACGGAATATTTATCTATGTTTAATGTCTTAATATTTTGACTGAACGGCTTCGTTTTTAGAATGACTGTTAAAATGTCTAACTGCGAAGTAAAGGCTCATGAAATAGAATAAAAATAATTAGCTTGCATTTATTAAGTCGAGATGCTACAAGGTCTTTTAAAATTAGGCTACCTGCATCTTAAAAAATAAATGCGTGTGTGCTAAGTGGATATCATTTCAGTTTATCTGTTTATACAAACCTATCTACTCTAAATCTGTGATTATAAACGTGAGAGTAAACGTTAAGCTTGTTACGAATTTCTATTAACTTGCAAAACTTCAATGCCAGACATAGTAACACTTGTGCAATTAATGTTTCTCGCCACTGTTTTAGTTAGACAATGTTTCGTTCTGACTTAATGAAACTAATTAACTACTAGTTATATAGGTTAGAATTATTTTAAAATAATATTTGGGAGACTTTATAAAGAGAAAACAAATTCGCAAAGAATTCTTTCGTCTTTCAATAATATCTATGAAATGTTAGTTTTACAGATAATATGATATTAATATTGCCATAATCATTCGGTTTTGGAAATTGATTAAATAATCTTACTGAAATAAATAATGACGTAAAATAAAATGAGATTTTTAACAGAAGGCAATATCAATGAACGTAAACTTAAATTTAAGGAGATCCATTTACTAAAAAACATTAGTTAGTATTCTGGCAAATAGAGGAATGTATATATTATCATTTTATTTTGAATTCGCTATTAAAAGAAATACCATCATTATAAATATTATATTAGATACTTACTACTTGTGGTCCACAGTTTTCTTATAATAGCTAGATCGACCATGTTAAGGACTGCGCAAATAATAACTGCAGAAAGAGCCGCTTTGGGTATGAAGAAGAAAAAAGGTGTTAGCAAAGCCAAGGTCAGGAGCACTATTAAACCTGAAAGTAACACATGAAAAAAAAACATAATTAGTATCTGGACGAAACAGGCTAAGAGAGATTATCATTATCATATATAATTTCCATAATAATTTTCATTTTCTAGTTATAACATTCTTTCAATACAGGGAATATACTTATTTTGTTACTATTAAAAATCTACGTTAATATTTGATTATCAACATCATTGTTAATATTAATAAAGACCTCCAAAAAATTAAGAGTTGAAAATTACATTGGACGAACGTACCAGTGTAGAATCCCGCGGCAGGAGTTTTCACGCCCGATGCATCGCTTACAGCGCTTCGAGTGAACGAACCGTTTACTGGATAAGATCGGAAGAAAGCATTAATTATATTGCAAATTCCTAACGTAACTATTTCTTGAGTCGCGTCCAACTTTTTACCTTTCGCTGAAATTTAAAAGAGATTAGAATATTTCTGAGATACTAAAAGAATGTATTCATTTTGATTTAAAAAATAATCAGGATAGTGATAATTGTTTATTATAATATTTGTGCACACATAACTACTGTCTGGTATATCTTAAATTGAAAGCTAGGAAACAGACTCAAATATAATGTCGATTAGTTTTATAATGATACTAATATAGTGTCATAATTGTTTTTATTTATTAATTTTTATTTAAGAATACTGCGTTATGTATACAAAGATTAATTTTGTGGTGTCATATAATTTCACCAAGGTATCTGTGATTATTCTTCACTTATGTACACAACCTATTTTTGAATTATAACAACAAGGTTTCTTCTAATCCGAATTAATATCGAAGTGATAAGGATTAAGTGCGTATACTGCAACGCGTGTACATAGCAGTCGTACCGGAAAAGATAATTTATTTTCGGTGAGCCATGTACACAAATTTAATTAAGCTAACAATTTTTTGTACCAACCGCAAACGTAGAAAAGACAAACATTTTGATAATCAAACTATTACAGGACAAAGACTTTTGTTGTTGACGGAAAAGAAAAATTAAGGAAAGACGAAAAATATACTGGTGAATGTATTTTTTAATTTTCTAATTCAACTAAGTCGATATTACCGCTTGGTTTTATTTATCTAAACTATATGTATATACAATTTAAAATACGCATGCTATTTTCATACACTCGAACATCAATGTATAGTTATGTCGGTAAAGTTTTTGATTATTAAATTTTCTAACCCTTATTTCAAGATTTTAATATTGAGGCATAAACATAATACATTTGGCTCCGTGAAAGAGTAATCAAAACAAAGCCTGTAACACAATTTACATGGGAATCGTTATTTCGCTTGAAGAATACGCACGATTTCAAAATATTTCAATGTAAATTAGACCGACGCTTCCACAACACAATTTCCACCCGGCAACAGTCGTGGGGACCGTTATAATGCTTAATCGTTCGGAACCTTGACAATATTTAGAGTGAGTTTTAACTTTGTATCAGATGATGTTTATTGACCATGTCTATTATAACGACATCTCAAACAACTGAATCAACTCCTCAACTCTTGAAAATTGATACTCGCCGTGTTAATATACCCCTAAAACAACTAAACGAATTTTGATTTAGTTTGTTTTCGCGTGAATAGTGATTCGCTTTTGAATGTTCTAAAATTTCTCTCATCATTATAAAAATTAGTTAGAATCTTCGGAGATTACATTTACTTGTTTCCTTCGCATGTATTAAAAAACTTTAATGGTATCTATTTGGAATTTATCTTTTTGGATGGATTATTTATTGGATGTTATTTACAGCTTTTTAGTTGGAATAAAACATACTAACTTCAAAGCGTGCTTGGTGTAATTATTATTAAATTAATAATATTAAGATTGATCTACTTACAAAAAGCTTTAACAATAGCAACATTTGATATAATTCCAACTATTGGTACTACTATCAATCCAGAACCGAGATGGGATAACATTTGTGATGCAGAAATCGTGGTATTTCCTATGGAGCTGTGAAAAGATGGTATCTGTGGCGTTGGTAGTCCCGGCGTTATCGGACCTAAGACAGAATATTCAAATATAAGATATCCAAAACACAATCTATTATATCCTTAGCAAAACTTTCTCCATAAAACGGTTAATTTGTGATATGACATTTTTTTCTGTTTCCTTGTTTTTATTTAAAGTATTTGTTTTGAAGATAATTAACATGTTACCAGATCTTTTCCAAATAGCATTAATGCTATTATTCTTTGAAGATCATTCGCAATCAAAACGTTGGCAATAATTTAGTGTTTCGATTTTCAATTAATTTTATTCACGTACTTCATACAGAAGACAATTAATTCGTATTATACTATACCTTTTGATTAATTTTAACAACAATTGTAACAGTTTAAACGATGAATGTATTGTGGTTCGTTTAATAAATTTATAACGGACAGATTAAATAAAAATGTTTTCAAATGGAGTGCCTCCAATAATTGTCTCTAAAATTATTTTATTTAATATGATTAAACAAGTTCTACATGATCATAAGAAAAAAGCTACTAGTAATCTATACTACTTGAAAACGGAAACAAATACGAGAAAGTTATCATTGTCCTTACCAGTAAGTATTAAAGGATTATCTTTGTTCTCATATATAAGGAAGGCCAAGACGGATGCGATTACTACAACGACAGCGTTCCTCGAAACGCCCACAAACCATAAAGTCCTTTGAATTACACGAGCACTGCGGCGACCTTTGTCATCTTGAGGCTCCTTTAAGCGAATATCTTTCAATGCCTGTAATTGGAAATTCCTGTTGCCTGACCATACTCAGCTAAATGAGAAACATTAAACAATTGGCTGGCTATTATGACGATTTTGGTGAAACGGGAGTAGTTTAATAGGAACGGCTAATAAACGAGCAATATCCTAGTACAATATTCTAGTAGTTCCCCATAACCGTCAATACTCGTACCTACCGGAGAATATTTTTTACACGTGCACATGCTTTTAATAAATGTATGATACATCAAATTGGTGGTAGAGACTTCTTAAACTTTACTTTTATCTTTAATCAGTGATAGGACAGGTGGTCAGCGGAATGAAATTTTATGCACAAAGTATCGTGGTCATGATTTCAACTGAGCTCGAGCTACCGGTGAAAGAAAACATCGTGTAGAATCCGACATGTTCTAAGAGCAATAGCTTTCGAGAACATGTTAAATTCGACAAAGCGCAGATTGTGATCATGACTTTCTCTCTGTCAGAGAAGACATCGAGTAATATAAAGCGGAGTGCTTGTGCGTGTTAATGCGACGTTCACGCAGTGTGAGAATATGTAAACTATCTCATCTAGCAGCTTATTGTTATGAATAAGCGTATTGTTTATCATAAGCGAATGTCTCATTCTTCTTGCAGCTTCAATGAAAAATAAATACAATATATTCTGTTAGTTATTCGTATTATAGCCTAGATATAGTGTTTCATATGTAACTAAAATGAAGCTGTTTCGTGTAAATTAAAATGTATAGAATAGAAAACAATTCCCGGAAACAGAGGTTCATAAAAGGCGTCAAAGACTTATTAAAATTCTAAGCGTTCGAACCGTTTATACACAGCCTCGACTGTATAATTGAGAAATAATGGAGGTACAAGTTTTAAAGTTCTTTATAACAATAGTAATTGCTCTTGTTTCCGTCTCGACTGTCGTTAAACTATTCAGTATTGAATGCATTCGTGAAATCAATTTTTTATTAAGTATAACTACTTCACAATGTTTTTCCGCATTGTTACTATATGTTATTCTATAAATAATAATTGGATTTATCTTTATACATTTTATGAATAAATGCTACACGATAAATATAGAATGAGTATATAATGCTACTAACGGTGTTATGATAGTTCTCAGCTATAGGTTAAAATTTTTATGGTTTAAATGGGTTGGCTTGTCCTTGAAAATATTTTTAGTATAACACCAGAAAATAGTGTATTTACAAAGAATATTTTCGATTTCTTGCTCGCACTTATACTATTATTTTTTAATGAACATTGATGATGAAACGTGACTATTGAAAAAGCAATGATATTTTTGCGGTTTATTGACGCTATGAGGATGATTGCTAAGTAGAAGGATTAGGATAACACTGCCAAATTACATTTACGTGGCCATGGATTTGAAACAAGAACCTCCAAGTTGTAAACAGGTTCAAAGAGAAAGATAGTAGTAGCAGCGTGAATTTAATTTTTGATCTATTTGTAGGTTATTAGTTATGATAAGTTAAAATTACTGTGTCTTACCTTCATTCCCATCAGTATGACACAACACGCAAGACCTAGCAGAGTGTCCTGCATACGTGTTTCAGTTATGTGAATGAATACGGCTTCCCATATAGCCGTGAATCCTTCTGCGTTAAATTTAAGACCTAAGAGACCTTTAATCTGTGACGATGCTATCGTAATGGCCGCCGCTGACGTGAAACCCGAAACGACTGGCATTGACACAAAGTCTACAAGAAATCCTGGAAGAAAAGGAAATACAACATAATATATTCTGATAGTGGTAGATTCCTGTTGCATAAGAATGGGTAAGTCACTAACGGGGAGAAGTTTACAGTGTAATGAGTGAAATTAATGGGGCAACTTGATGCTTCTCTTCGACTACTTCTACAGGGCAGTTGCTTAGCTCTTTCCATCTACCATGGAAGTCCCGGGTTCGACTCGGAGCCACATAAATAGAGGAGTCTGGTGGTAGGTTTTTTTTTCATTCTATGCTAATTATCATATTTCTTGCTTTCTGGCAGTCATACATGTGAGAGCGAGAAATATTCTGAGCGAACATAATGTAACATCTACGTCCTCTTTGTCATTTATTATCAGGTGAAATCGAGGTCAAATGTTAGCTTATAACCGATTAAAATAAATCTGTCGCTATAAAAGCGTTGATGTGTTCCGGTAGTCATATATACATTGCAGCGGCGTCTCTTACAAATACTAAATGTTATGTTGTAATGTTACGTAAATGTATTTGATATATTTAATAAAACATTTTTTATTGTTTATGCACGTGATAAGTAATTCACGTTGCAATAACTACGGCTCCATTATTACTTAACATCATATAAAATTGAGATCAAGTGACAGCCATTGCTGGTAAAAAATGTACCATCTAAGTCCTAAGACGATCAATGTAATTAAGTGGTGCTGTGTTAACATTCTAACATTTTGTTATTATATATAGGCGTATCCCTTACCCATCTGAGTGTCTGTCTTGTGTAATAAATAATTTTGTAACACTTTGAATTAAATGATGAGGGTCACTGTTAGTCATATTGACGACTATTACAGCTCTTTTGGACTCCGGACCCGCAACTCCAGATTATGCGAAACTGTATATGTAAATGATTTTATATTTATCACAAATAATTATTTACCATATATACCATTATAGACTTTTAATTTCTTTAATATACAAAATCATCATTTTGAACATACTATATAACTTATTCTCAGTCCTATATATAATAGTACAATAAATATTTAAAATTATAACATGGAAAATTAAAATAATACACTATGTAATCGAGTTGAATGCGTGTAGTAATAAATGGTTGAGTATTACATAAAAACGTACCCAGTTGCGCAATACCAGCCACCAAAGTGACAATGCCACCTATAAAACACAAAAGTACTGCGAAGTCGGGATTAGTTCCGCTTGTGTATGTGAACGTGAGGAGAGACAGTAGAGCGGTGGGGCCGATGTTTATTTGAGGGCATGTGCCCATTATTGCGTATACAAAGCCACCAGCAAATGATGCGTATAATCCATACTGGAAAACAAAATGAAACGTGTTACCTTCTTTCGCATAAACATTAATGAAGGAACATTATCTGTGCACGATTAAATCTATCTCTGTTTGCGAATATTTATATATTTTTGTTTGCGAATAAAAAACAATAAATCAAATATAAAGATTAATCCCTATCTATAGCGATCGCCTTGAATTTCGGTGCAATACACGCTTTTCAAATATTTCTTTGTCACAAGATCGTTTCTCGTATATGACAGTTATAAAGAATAAATTTAACAATAAAATGCTGTAGAATAGACGAGATCTATAAGAAAATTATTGACATCAAAGTCATCGTATCCAAACGAAGATTCAGATTCAGATTATACCAATAAAATTTTATACCTTTAATATGTTATAAAAAAATTGTACACAGTTATAAAAGTTACCTAAAAATTACTTGCGACATTTATAAATTAATAAAAGATAAATTCATTATTAAATATATATTTATCAATGATTAATGAAAAGAATAATAATCTCCAAATTTATTTATGTAGTATATCTTTTTCAGATGTAGATAAAAGCGTAATTTATATTTAACTTACAACGCATTATTTACATTATCACAGAATACTAAAGATATGGAACGTGAACGAATTGATGCCGTTTTCTGATATGTTGTCATTGTTTCACTAATTTTTAGTACCTAATAATTGACTTTATATTTAAAATTAATGTTGTTATTAATTCTCTTTGTATTGTATTATTATTTAATTGTTTTTAATAATGAGTATTAATTGAGCTGTACCTAATAATTGGCTAATCAACATATTTTTAGGACTACCTTAAAGCGATTAAAAACAAATTAGGTGCGGCACATAACTTGTTCTTCTAGCGTAGCTCCATCATGTTATTATCGGTGCTAAGTATTGTCAATTAGCATGACGTGACGTGCTCATTTTACAGTTTATGTATAATCAAAATGTTAATAATTTATAGCTACTAACACTCATTTATAATATATATTATAAAATTGTCTTTGAATCTTTTCAATAAGAATTGAATTTAATCGCCTTAGGACACCTATGATGTCTAAATTCAATTATTTTGTCATATGAATTTGTTTAATTATACGTTTCTTTCCCTTGTTAAAATCATTTCACAAGTATTATAATAGCTTCCTTTGGATCTACATTAACCAAATTTACAATATTACTCAAATACAAAGAATTTTAGTCAAGTAGTAAAACTCATTTCAACTAACCCACATGTTATCATATATATGATGGGTATAGATAAATATCGGTTTCATTGTATCATCTTCACTAAAATTCGGTTACAGTTCTTTAACCTAACATATTTTGTTAAATTACAGATATCCAAATTAGCACACGCAATCTCAATATCACTGTGTACCGTTTACAATTTAATTGAATTGCATACCTGCGGTTCAAAGCCGGCCAGCGAAGCGTACGCTATAGATTGTGGTATCAGTGTTAGTGCAATAGTTATCCCAGCTATCAGGTCTCCTATCCCCGTTCGCAAGTCGTAATTCCTGGACCATCGCACTATCGGGAACACCCGACCGACCAATCGCAAGGGATGAGTAAGCTTTGTCATCGCGTCCGCTGCAAAATCATTTCTCTATTACAATTACGCGATCCTTCCTATGAGAGCGAGTTAATTCGCCATATTGAACATAATGAAGTTTCCTCATAAACTTCTTATCGTTAAAGTGCGATAAAAACTATAGTTTTTTTTATATCCTCTGACCTTCGGTCTTGTATGAAACTTAGTAAGAATTTTGTTACTTTTTGCGGCTCAAATAGTTCGTATTTCAAGGTGAGTAATTAATACGAATTTAAAATTTTATCGTATGTAAATATAAGTTGTTCTTTATCTACAATTCTTATGGTGGCATGTTCACAGTCACGAAAATAGAGAAAAAGTATTGCATATGCATGCGTCTACATGTATATTGAGGTATTATTTCGTATAGTTCTATGTTAATACGTCAATAATGTAAACAACATTAATATCAAATTAACTTTTAATTGTGCAAAATTATATTAATCAAATTTATTGGAAATAAATTGCTCGTTTCCTTACATAATTTAATAAATTCAAGTTAAAAACATTGTATTTACTAAATATGTATTGCAAATAAAGGTTTTACTTTGTCGGTGATAAAGTAAGTTGTAATATTTTTTTTTATTTAAGAAATGTGTATAAAAAAATTAAAGAAGATTAATTCCTGTCGACGCTTCCAATTCAGTGTGATCTTTTCAGGCCTTTGTTTTCACTCGTAACTTCTACGTTTATTTGATCAAGTTATATATTTTACAGCATCAATTATTTTGTATGTAACTCGGTTGCTATCGATTCAAACTGATTACAGACAAGAAATGGGTTATATAGAAATAATATAAGAGACAATCGATGCTTAGTTTGAGGAGTTAACAATATGTTATTCAAACACCACTTCAGTGGCGGCCGCTTGTCGTACTTAACCATTATCACACGGTAATTGAGTTCAATGCCTTGTTTTTATATTGGATATACATCGTCAAAGGAACGATCATTATTCTCTAATGTAAACACTATCTTCACTAATTGGTTTAACTTCATTATTCTGTTATAAATTCGTACCGAGAAATTTGAATACGAAATTAAACAAAAACTAGTGAAGTTATGCAGTTGATGCGATATATTTTCGACAGCAAACAATTGTTTATTAACAATTATATTTAAACTTGATTCTCAGGCTTTTTAGAGTTACATAGTTTTGCGAAATAAACTATATGAGACCTTCTCTCTATCTCACGCATAAACATATGACGCGTTTCTTTTATTCTATTAATATTCTGAATATATTACATCGTACAGGAAAAAAACCGCGTTCTAAGAGTCCTAGCTTGTGTACCAGAGTAAGCAAGTCCTAATTAAAAAACTTAAACACTATATAACAAATAATTAAATTAATTTAGTACACATTTCATTATGCAAATCATTTTAAAGGTTTCATAATTGATACAGCGTTATAAATTAAAGAGAAAATATCAACGTCAATGACCAAATACAAAGTACATTTTCAATATTAAAAATTACATTAATATGCTATGGAACCGGTCGAATATTTTGTTTTTATAACTTTATTTACAAAAGAAATTTATATTCTTTTTAAAAATAATTTTATAGTTCAACTCAATTCGAACCTGGGGAAATGAAAACACACATACTCGTAGAAGCAGATTATGCACTAAGCTTGTATGTCGTATAAGTTACGAAAAAAATATATATTGCAATTTAAGTTTTAAACGTTTAATACTTTATACACCCATATAAATTCAAACACAACAAAAAGAAATTAAAAACTTTTAATATTTCAAAGAATTTGAAAGTGAATGTGTAAATAATTATTTTATTGGAACTTTTTATATACAGTTGTCGATAATTGTACAATAAAAAAAGGTCAACTTACGTCAGCAATAATAATAATGCATTAATAATTATTTTATAACAGTTATATTGTTATTATAGATATTATTTGCATAATATTCACAGTTTTAACACACAAGTCAAAAGTCGTCATATAATAAGTATTTCCTCTTACACGAATTAGCGCCGGCGCAAAAATAGCGAATTAAACTGTGCATTGGGCAACGCCATTACACAGACTGCCTTGTCGCATCAATAAGTACTGGCAGCTCTCATTGCACCATCAGCTGTTCGGATTTTAAATACAATGTAAATAATCTACAGTACAAATAAAGCCGTGACCATAAAATTAACTTCTACCTATTTAAAATTTAATAACTTGGTATCAAAAAGATGATAAATAGTAATTCAAAAAACATAAAGTTTTTGTTGTTTATAAATGAAAAAAAAACCATAAATAAATAGCCTAGTGCGAGTCGAAGAATCGCGAAGAGTTACGAACCATAAACGACAATAAAATTACCTTTCTTTTAAGTATTATATTATAAGTTATATTGCATGAGCAATAGAAATACACAATCTGTGAAAATTTCAACTTTTTACCTATAATCGTTTTTAAGATGGAGCCTGCTGACAGAGAAACAGACTGATTGAGTGACGACGGAGGTTTAGTAATGTGGTTCCCATTGTCACTCTTTAGGTACGGAACAGTAAATAGGAGACTCGTCGATTTAAGAACCTCCTTTTTGTCTTCGATTAATATGGATATTATAATTACTATAATAGACTAAAGATGTGTCATTTTCATAATTTTGTACGAGTATTTCTAAAGACATTAACATTATTTTTATTTAAAATTTATTTAAAGTCACTAATGTAACTTGCACTAATATTTAATTTCGATTCCTTCGATTAATATAACATCAAATATATAATAATATAAAACAAGTATTATACATAACATATTTGAAAAAGCTAAAAACCGCATATGCAATAAAAAAATAGATTAATACAATAAAAAAAAAATGTTGATCAAAGCACAGAATAGTTTTTTTATCATAGTTCTCTTTCGAGCTACTTCTCAATTATAAACAGTGCGTCTAAATTGGCTCAGCTGTTTGGCACATACTATGTGCAGCAAAGAGATATACCTACATACCTGCGTTAAATTTAACATCTGCCTTTTTTGGGACTGGATAAAGATAAAGGTCTGTTTCAAGTTTATGTATTATTACCAAGAAAGATAATTTTCTATTCACAGATATACATACACTGCCGGCCAAAAGTTTGAGACCACCTTGAAAAAATTACAATATTGAATAAAACTCCAAAAGTTAG